>JPJW01002271.1:0-20070 GCA_000750755.1 Pseudogymnoascus sp. VKM F-4513 (FW-928)
AACCCCACTTCATCCCCCCCAAACGCGCCCTTGACATCCTGATTGACCCCCCGACTCGCTGGTAAATCTGCTCGAACCCACACCCCCAGCCCTCCTACCCCACTGCCACAACAAAACAAGCACATCGCTACCAGTATAAGCACGCTGATCCGGGCGACCTCAGCCTAGGCCAGACTTGCTGGCGATCAGCCGGCGCACAGACAGGCACTGATTTGGGGGTTGGGCGGGGTTAGCGCTTCGATAGTGCGCTTCTTCCGCATGGCATGGTCTAGACCACTGCCTTGCACCGCTTGGATAATCGCATGGAAACATCGGTTCGCTGCCTTACATTGGACAGGGCCCGCAGTATATCGGAGCTGTCTCATATCGAACTCCTCGGAAACGAAGGAAGTGCTCGATTTGTGCGATGCGATGTTGTGTGCGCTGGCTGTCCGGGACTCGCCTGCGCGTTGGGGATACGGATGGGATGGGATCAGATGGGTTAAAATGGACCGCAGGAAGAATATGGAGTTATGTACGGGGTATGCACGATATATGCGCTGTAGTGTTGTGTGTGGTGGTACTGGAAGGATAATTGGGATATAGTGCGGCTGTGATGCGGTGCGAGGACTCGCATATTATTATTGCCTGCAGGCGAGAACATCGATATATGCGTTCGCATATAGGCCACGATGACTTACGACACATCCCATTCGACACATTATTCGATATATTCTTTGTGAGATATGGACATCGTATGGCTGCATGCAATGAACACTGTACATACTATGCAAATTATACTTAGAATTGTGCGTAGGGTCAATGGGTTATAAGCTCTGGTTCTAACAATAGACACGGAAGCATCGCCTAGGGTCAGCATATTCCCACCTTGCTAGCTGATATTTGTACGATCCGATCAGTCGATTCAGCTCGCGCCTCCCCCTTGCTACTATCCTTTAGCAAGCGTAAGAGCTTCTTCGCGCCCCCTCTTTCCCGCTCTGGAGCAGCCACAAAGACGGAAACGACGGAGCCGATGGCAGGCAGCACTAGATTTTGTTTGTCAGTCCCCTTGCGATGGGGCTCGGATGGTGTCCGAGCCCCATATAGGCGCCTAAAAAGTTAATACTATCTCCCGCAAATTCTGCCATCTACCGTGAGATAAGTGACGGGTATGTTCCCAATAAGGCGTCGGCACCGACCGCGTCCATTCGAAAGCGGGCTGACAGCGAACCACCAGTGCCCAGATAGGTAGACCGAGGCCAGACCATGCACTGTCCGTAGGGCCAGCCCATCCAGATGCGGATACCCAACTTGGCGAGGGAGCAAGGTGACAATATTGCGGCTGCAGATTTTTATTGGGGACCTGCAGACGGAAGGGAGCGGGGCTGAAAAAAAGTTACGAGAGGAGGAATGAACAACACAGTGCACGGGGAATGCGCGGAGTGAGGCATGGGCTGGCAAAGAATCCATGGGATGCAAGGCGAGGTTTTCCTTGCCAACTGTGAGAATGGTGAGGGAAAAACGCCACGTGGACCTGAAGTGAGGCATCGTGAGGGACGCAGGGAAGGAGTATTTAGAGCGGGGGATCTGCTGTTAGGATCGCACCTCCTTGTCTTCAGTCCACTCACATCTGTCTTACTTCTTCTCGAGGCATCTCATCCCTACCTTCAAGATGAAGATCTCTGCTACTTTTGTGACCGCGGGCCTTGTTGTCCTGGCCAATGCGAATGCCAGCCCTAATGCAAACCCAAACCCAAACCCGGGGGGTGTCGGCGTGGGAGTAAATGTTGGCGTTGGCGTCAAGCTCGGACTCGGTGGCCTCCTCGGCAGCATCCTTGGAGGACTGGGTGATCTTCTCGGTATCGGCGGTAACCACGGTGGTGGTGGCCACAATGGCGGCGGCAACACAGAGCCACCATGCACTACCTCCACGACCAAGAAGCCCACTGGAACCACCACGGCTCCAACCTCCACAGCAACCTCATGCGTCAACCTTGGTTGCTACGCCGACCCCATCGGTCTCCCCTCGCGCGTCCTGACTTTCAACTCCCAGATCAACGAGGATGCCCAGACACCAGAGACCTGCCGTGCCATCTGCCTTGCCGCCGGCCTCAAATACGCCGGCCTCGAGTACAGCTTCGAGTGCTGGTGCGGTGACGTTCTTCACAATGTCTCGCCCCCCGTCATCGACCCATCCAAGTGCACTTTCCCTTGCTCTGGAGACTCATCGAAGACCTGCGGTGGCCAGGAGTATATGGATCTCTGGGACTGTTCTGCTGCCATCCCTACACCACCTGATGTCAATGAGTGCAAGCCACTGGGATGCTACACCGATTCCACCTCGGGACGCACACTGAAGACTTCGGTCGAGGGAGGTGATGCCAACCAGTCCCACGAGACCTGCACCGCTGCCTGTATCGCCCTCGGATTCCGTTTTGCTGGCACTGAGTACGGCCGTGAGTGTTGGTGCGCGGATTCCCTTGCATCTACCGGTATCCCCGCGCCAGATGGAAACGAGCAGTGCGACATGCCCTGTGCAGGCAACCCAAGCCAGAAGTGCGGAGGCAAGGACCGCATCAACGTCTATGATTGCCAGTACCCGACCCCGTCCGGAACGGCACCACCAGTGGTAACGGTCGCGCCAACCTCGCCACCTTGCCCGCCGAAATTGGTGTTTGATTTCCACGGGTGCTTTGGAAACAAGAAGAAAGATAGCTTGGAGTTCTGCTATGAGTGGTTGAAGGTCAAGCAGATTGAGTGAGTAGCACTTTTCATTTTTTCTCCAAGTCGATATAGAGAAACCTACTGACACACCCACCCAGTGCCATCACCACCACAAAGACCATCAAGAACCGCTGGGCCGCCCGCAGCCTCGGTGACAAGGGTCCCTTCGGCAACTACGGTGGAAGGCTGGGTAACTCGCGCTGCAAGACCTTCTTGCCCAAGTGGCCGAAGCTCAAGGACTTCCAGGACGACGAGATTGAGCGCGCTTGCCGCTGCCATGTCGGACAGTGGTGGCAAGCACCAGTGGTGACCAAGACGGTTTACCACTGAATGTCACATTAGGAAGGTGCGAAGTAAGGGATGTTGATAAGAGGGAAGGAACGATGGAAGAGAAGTGGAAGGTGCGATTAGGAAAAGGCGGCAGGGAAGGAGCGATGAACAAGGCGTAAAAACGGGGCGAAAAAGGGGTTGTTAGTTGGGCGGATATAATATACTTTCCTTTCGCCAACCTGTATCCATCATTGGTTTTGGTGACTGTTTCTCGATGTATGTATGCCACAGTTTTCTCATCTGGTAATCGTCAGCCTTACGCCCAAGGCTCGGAGAATATCTCCCCGATCTCCAAGTGTCCGTCCCGACGCCGACCACCCCACAACGGCTCGCCGCCCCCACCAACCGGCACTCAACCACCGAGTTCGCCGTGATCTAGGCGCATTGTTCCTCCGTTGAGCCCAGCCCCTATACAGCCCGGTCCAGCCGGCGAGTTTAGGTTAGCAGTTGTGATAGTGGAATCATTAGCAGTCTTGGTATTGTTTGTAGGATTATAAATGTTCCACTGTAATGTTATAATAGCGCTAGGAGCCTATGATCAACACCCGTGCTGACCACTTTCGCCACTGAAACATCGTAGGGGATCGGGTCGTGATCCAACGGTCAACGGTCAACGGTCCAACGGTCCAAAAGTAATCTTATTTCACCTTCTTTGGTCTTTTCCCGTCTTCCTTCCTGATGACCTCGTATGGCGTGTTGGCCAAGACTGGAATATTGAGAATAATTGGAGATATAAATGGAGCTGTGAAGGGATTGCGCGGCTTTCTGTTATGCAGGGTGAAGGGTTTGTTTACGGAGGTATGATAAGCTTTTTGTTTGCGGCGGTATTTTATCATTTATTTATGGATTTTGTGCACTCACAAGCAAATATCTCGTAAGGCTGAGCCAATAAGCCCAAAACACATCGTTCTATCGGCGGTCGGAGCCGGAGGTTCACGGGGGCCGAGGCGAAAATAGAAAGAGCTTGTCGGAACCACAACATCCCACTTGGAGCTCCAGTATTATTTCACTATTTTGCACCTAGTTTTCATCTCTCGGGTGCTCCTTATAGCGCTGTGCTGGATAAGGTGTTTATTCATCGACTATGGACGAATTATGCTTCGGGAATGCTGCATAAGATCGGTGTGAGACGGCCGTCGAGACATCCGTGGGTGGTGGCGGACCGTTCTATGACGACATGCCTTATAGCTAAAATCCACCGAGGTGTCCGCGCCGAGCGATCTTTGGATCCAGGGCGGCCAGGGCCAATCCCATGCCGTCAATTGCGGGGATCGGCATTGTTTAGAGCGGAATGGGAATTCTGTCTCTGGCAATGATATAGGAATGATGGTTCCCCCCGTTGGAGAGGGAAACGAGGTAAAAGCTCTATTCCCCAATTCCCATCTTAACGTCTCCAACTACTGAAGGAGCTGTAATGAGGATTTTTTTAAGCTTCATATACTGAATTGAACACACACATTGAGCGTTTTGAGAGCAACTAGATTCTCACTTCCGTAATGGCTTCCAACGGCCTCCCGACGCCTCACCATGGGCTCGATGACGCAAAGGCTGGAGGGATCATACCCGGCCAATCGAGCGTATATACAGGCGCAGAGGGCACGCCCGCGCCTCTTGAATATGAGGAGGCCGACCTTGACGATGTAGACATCGACGATGACGAACGTACTCAGTACGCGCCGCTGCGGCCTACCGCCACAACCGCCACGATGCGCGCACGCCGTGAGAGCGGCGTCGTCGACCCTGTTCGACCAAACGACCGCGACGAGCTGCACCGTATTGCTTCTACGCTCTCGCGTAAGGATACATATGCGGAGCTCGGGCCTGGAGATGCGGCGTTGGACCCATCGTCCCCAGACTTTGACGCTTATAAATGGGCGCGCGTGATGGTGCGATTGGGCTCCGAGAAGGGAATCGCGCAACGCAAGGCGGGAATTGTATTCAAAGACCTTAGGGTGACTGGTGCAGGAAAGGGGTTGATGCTCCAGAACACTGTTGGATCGCTGTTAGCGACGCCACTGAGGTTGGGCGAGGTATTTGGGAAGGGGAAGGAGAAGGTCATTCTTAATCACTTTGAGGGTGTTGTTAAGCCCGGAGAGCTGTTAGTTGTTCTCGGACGACCTGGAAGCGGTTGCTCCACGCTACTGAAGACGCTGATGGGCGAGACGAAAGGTTTGAGAGTTGATTCGGGCTCAGTGATCCACTACGATGGTATCCCGCAAAACCTCATGACCAAGCACTTCAAGGGAGAGCTCGGCTACAACCAAGAAGTCGACAAGCACTTCCCCCATCTTACTGTCGGCGAGACCCTCACCTTCGCCTCCCGCGTCCGAACCTCCCAGGCCCATGTCACGGATCTCACCCGTGAAGAACGTGCTGACCACATGGCCCGCGTCATCATGGCCGTCTTTGGTCTATCACACACCTACGATACCATGGTCGGCAACGAGTATGTCCGCGGTGTTTCCGGAGGTGAGCGCAAACGTGTTTCCATCGCCGAGATGGCCCTCGCCCGTGCCCCTATCGCTGCCTGGGATAACTCCACCCGCGGTCTCGACGCTGCCACCGCTCTCGAATTCACGCGAGCCCTGCGCATGAGCAGCAACCTGACAGGCGCGGCGCATTTACTTGCTATCTACCAAGCCAGTCAAGCCATCTATGATGAGTTCGATAAGGCAGTTGTGCTGTACGAGGGAAGACAGATCTACTTCGGCCCCTGCGAGCACGCCAAGCAGTACTTCCTCGATATGGGTTACGAGTGCCCACCCAGACAAACTACGGGAGATTTCTTAACCTCCGTCACGAACCCTGTTGAGCGTCGCGCGCGCGAAGGATTTGAGGGTCGGGTGCCCCGCACACCCGAGGACTTTGAAAAGTACTGGCGGAACAGCGCGGCCTACGCTGCGCTACAGACCGAGATCAAGGAGCACGAGGCGGCGCATCCTATGGGTGGTCCGACGCTCCAGGAATTCTACGAGAGTCGCAAGGAGATGCAGTCGAAGCACCAGCGCCCAAAGTCGCCGTATACTGTCAGCATACCGATGCAGATCAAGTACTGCACGAAGCGGGCGTACCAGCGGCTGTGGAACGAGAAGGCATCGACAATGACGGCTATCCTTGGTCAGACTATCATGGCACTGATTATTGGAAGTATTTTCTACAACACCCCGCATAACACGCAAAGCTTCTTCCAGAAAGGCGGTGTACTGTTTTTTGCGGTTCTTCTTAATGCGCTGATGGCTGTCACGGAGATCAACAAGCTTTACGAGCAACGCCCAATCGTATCTAAACAAGCGTCCTACGCCTTCTATCATCCGTTTGCAGAGGCTATGGCAGGCGTGGTATCAGATTTACCGGTCAAATTTCTCATCTCAACTTGTTTTAACGTTATATTGTACTTCCTCGCAGGACTGCGGCGAACGCCAGGGCAATTCTTCATCTTCTTCCTGTTCAACTTCGTCGCCATCTTCACGATGAGTATGATATTCCGTACTATCGCAGCTACCACGAAGACAGAAGCCCAGGCCCATGCGATAGCTGGTGTCCTGGTCCTTGCCATCGTCATCTACACCGGCTACGTTATTCCAAGCCCGCTCATGCACCCCTGGTTTAAGTGGATCATGTATCTGAACCCGATTCAGTACACCTTCGAAGCACTTCTTGTCAACGAACTGCATGGTCAAGACTTCGATTGTTCACAGCTTGTTCCTGCCTACCCCGGCCTCTCGGGCCAGACCTTTGTCTGCGCGACCGCCGGCGCTATCCCCGGCCAACGCACTGTCAGCGGTGATCGCTTCCTCGCTGCCTCATACGAATACAGCTACAGCCACCTGTGGAGAAACTTTGGTATCCTGATGGCGTTCACTATCTTTTTCTTCTTTACCTACATGCTTGCCACCGAGTTCAACAGCAAAACTGAGAGTTCAGCCGAGGTTCTCGTCTTCCGCCGTGGCCACGCACCAAGGCAGATGGTTGAGGGCGAAAAGGGAGGAAACACCGACGAGGAGGTCCAGAACAACGAGGCGCTCGCGGCTGGTCGTAATGATGAGGCCGCCGAGGCGCAACAGAATGAAACAGTCAAGGTTCTCGAGCCCCAGACCGACGTCTTCAGCTGGAAGGATGTTTGCTACGATGTCCCCGTCAAGGGCGGTGAACGTCGCCTCCTCGACAATGTCAGTGGCTGGGTCAAGCCAGGTACTCTTACAGCGCTGATGGGTGTATCTGGTGCTGGTAAGACAACTCTACTCGATGTGCTAGCAGGCCGTGTTACTACGGGAGTCATTTCTGGTGACATGTTGGTATCGGGCAAGGCGCGCGACGCATCATTCCAGCGCAAGACCGGCTACGTACAACAGCAGGATCTGCACTTGGAAACGTCGACTGTGCGCGAGGCGCTCCGTTTCTCTGCATACTTGCGCCAGCCCAAGAGCGTGTCAACTACAGAGAAGGAGGAATTCGTGGAAGACGTCATCAAGATGTTGAACATGGAGGATTTTGCCGAGGCCGTCGTGGGTGTGCCCGGCGAGGGTCTCAATGTTGAGCAACGCAAGTTACTGACCATTGGAGTCGAGCTTGCCGCGAAGCCAGCCCTACTTCTATTCTTGGATGAGCCTACATCGGGACTCGATTCACAATCTTCATGGGCCATTGTTGCATTCCTGCGCAAGCTCGCGGATAACGGACAGGCTGTCCTGGCAACTATTCATCAACCTTCTGCGATTCTGTTCCAAGAGTTTGACAGGCTCCTATTCCTCGCAAAGGGCGGCAAGACCGTCTACTTTGGGGATATTGGAAAGAACTCGGAAACTTTGCTTAACTACTTTGAGAGCAACGGCGCACCGCAGTGCGACCCAGAGGACAACCCCGCGGAATACATGCTTACCATGGTTGGTGCGGGTGCTTCTGGACACGCAACACAAGACTGGCACGAAGTTTGGAAAAAGAGCGACGAATCCGCTGGCGTCCAGCGCGAGCTCTCACACATCAAGTCGGAGATGGGATCTCAGCCTTCGCATGAATCTGAAGATTCGCACGGCGAATTTGCTATGCCATTCTCCACGCAGCTGTATCACGTAACCAAGCGCGTCTTCGCACAATACTGGCGTACCCCAGGATACGTGTACAGCAAGTTCTTTCTCGGAGTCGTGTCGGCTCTGTTTATTGGATTCTCCTTCTACCACGCAGACGCATCTATGCAAGGCCTGCAGAATATTATCTTCTCGATCTTCATGTTGACGGCCATTCTGTCGAGTCTTGTGCAGCAGATCATGCCGCGCTTCGTGCTCCAGCGTGACCTGTACGAGGTGCGAGAGCGCCCTAGCAAGGCCTACTCCTGGGTGGCTTTCATCACCGCCAATATCATCGTCGAGATCCCCTACCAGATTCTCCTCGGTATCATGGTCTTCGCCAGTTACTACTACCCCATCTACACGCTCGGCGGATTCCAGTCATCGCAACGCCAGGGACTTATCCTGCTCTACTGCATCCAGCTCTTCATTTTCGCAAGCACGTACGCTCAATTGCTCATCGCTGCTCTCCCTGATGCCGAAACCGCAGCTCGCATTTCAACCCTTCTCTTCTCTCTCATCCTTACATTCAATGGTGTCTTCCAACCACCACAGGCTCTCCCAGGCTTCTGGATTTTCATGTATCGCGTCTCCCCGTTTACGTACCTCGTTTCGGGTATCGTGTCCACCGGTCTCCACAACCGCAAGATTGTTTGCTCCGAGCGCGAGTTGGCCGTGATGCAACCCCCGTCTGGCATGTCATGTGGCGATTATCTCCAGAAATACGCCTCCGCGGCCCATGGTCAAATTATCAACGCGTCGGCCACATCGAACTGCCAGTACTGCCCACTCAGTATAGCAGATCAGCAGCTGGATACGAATGGAATCAGGTGGGGTGAGCGCTGGAGGAATTTCGGCATCGTGTGGGCCTACATTATCTTTAACATCTTCGGGGCTGTGGCGCTGTACTACTTGTTCCGCGTGCGGAAGAGCAGCGGCAGGACCAAGATGGCCATTGAGAAGGTCAAGGGAATGTTTAGTGGTAAGAAGGATAAGGGGGAGAAGGTTGAGCAGGTTGATGCTGGCGCGCAGAATGGAACGAAGGAGGTTGCTGCCGAACCCCTGTATGCCGAGCCAGGGGCCGCTCCTGCCGAAGCAAGGGCTTTATAGAAGCCGTTTTTATTTTATTTGTCTTAGAGTGGATTGTTTAAAAAGTAGTCTAATGTGGTGGGGGTTGAGTGTAGGGAATGGATTGTAAGGATGTGGCCAGAACATATATACGTACATACTACCTAATATCAATTAGAATTTTCTTTATCAGTAGAATTACACTTGTTGCCCGTAGCTAAACGTCTACGACTAATGTGTAAACTTCTGTATGTGACTTGCTTTTGACGGCTGCCCTAGCTGCGGAAATCAACATCTGTGCAAGGACGACATCATAGTGCAACAGACTGAAATTGCCACCCGCACATCTTCTTCATTCTCTCCCTACCAGTCAAATGTGCTAATATACACCTTATTTCCCTCATCGTCACAACAACACAGATTCTACCCCCCCACGACACCCGCTCCAAACCACCCAAGCCCCCTAATTATCACAGCCCCATGCACGCATCGCCAGCAAACGAAAATGCCCTACTGCACAAGAAATCATATACCATATACATCTCGCCCACTGGGTATACCGCCCCCCACTACCTAGCAAAAACCTTCACGACGCCGTCACCTCCACCACTTACAACCCATCGTCCGTCTTGACTCCACACCACACTGCATACTCCCTCTCCGCGCATGAGACGGTGACTTGTCATTTCCTGCGCACAGGCACGCTTCTCGAGAGACCAGAATCGCAAAGATGCGTCGTGGCCACCTGACACTAGCTCGCGTCCGTCAGGAGACATTGAGAGGCATGAGATCGCAGCTGGGTGTGCGAGCATGTTGTATGTACATTGGCCTATCTAATGTTAGTATGGATCACATCAAGGGGCTGACAGACAAAGAAACAGGAAACGGGAAAAGGAAGACATACCACTGTTAGCATCGAAGAAACGGATATACCGGTCCTCATGCCCACTAATGACCGTCCCCTCAATACCAGCCTGCGATCCCGTCGCACCACCGACAACCACGTTGTCGTCTTCCGACAGGCCACGTGCTGCATCAAACGTGAGCGATGAGTCGAGCCCGGTTGTTGTAGCCACAACAGCATTCACACCAGTCGCTGTGGTGCCGTCGTATGTCTCGAGGCTTGCCATAGCAGCCATTTCCTCTCCGGTGCGCGTGTCGTACACCAAAACTGCGGCATCGCTATACGAGACACAGAAGCTCTCACCACGCGGTCCGAGACTGGCAATGGAAGTCGGACTTGCAGTGCTGTTTTCACGAGAGATGCTGTGGACGAGGGTGTAGTTGAATGGGCTGGTAGAGGCAACACTTGGCTGTGGCGAGGTTGGGAATGCTGAGCCGGAACTCATCGAGTTACCACGTTGGCGTCCCGTGCTGCGGCGCCCAGTGCTGCCGGACGGCGACATCAACGACGGTGGGGCAGAGACGGACCATACCTTCACGGTGCCATCTGCAGACCCAGAAGCAAGCAGAATGCGGTCCGCGGGGCCATAGGCGTTATTCTGACCAAAGATGGCTCCGCATGTGGTCGGGAGGACGCAGACAGCCCAGACGGCGTCAGTGTGACCGTCGAGAACGGCCTTGGGGTCTACACGGCCACGCTCCCACACACGAATCGACGCATCTTGGCCACCGGAAAAGACCCAGCCGTCACCTTGAGCCCGTCCGCCGCTCGCAAAGTTTGCGGACGGGAAGTAGGATGTGAGGCACATGACTGAGCCATTGTGGCCACGATGTGTGAAGTAGGGTTGGATATCGAGATCGTTCGCGCCGCTGTGGATTCCATTTTCGTACCGAGCTGGGATGATCCATCGTTTCACCACCCCATCATCGCCAGCCGTACACAGCTCCGGTTCACCTGGACTGCCGCCGCCAGTGAATATGACCGATCGCACGACATCCAGATGACCTCTAAGACCGAAGCGAACCTTGAAGTTACCGTCTACCTTTTGTGCAACCCCAAGGCTCAGTTGCTCGCCATCTGCACTCTTCCTGCGTGAGCCCGAGCTTCGCCTCCTCTGCGCATTTCTCTTTGGCGACTTTGGCAGTTCCTGTGGTGCAATTGGGAAGGCATCGGTGTCTGGTCTCGATGGCATAACCTTGATCTCAGGTGCAGGGAAATCAGAGGTTTCGCCGAAATCCCAGCCGTCTGCCTCTGTCTGGCCCTCCTTTTGTGACTCTACAGTCTCTTTCTCCGTTGGCCTGGCATAGTTGTCTAAAGCATGGTTGGCTTGAGCAACTTGGTCTTCCTCTACTGGTTGACTTTGTTGGAATTGGTTCTGGTATTGCTCTCGCACGGGTTCCTGCTGATATTGGTCGCGTACCATAGGAATGGCCTGGGCGTCATTACTTCGCAAGGGCAAGTTCTGCTGAGGCTGCTGGTTGGCTTGCTCAGCTTGCCGGGCGATATCGCGCATGCTTGGCTTTGGCAGATACATCTCCTCTAGGGCCTGCTGGCTGCGTGCCAATTGTTCCGCCTGGCTAATTTCTTCGAGGCCCACGTTATGTTGTGCCTGGGGCTCGCGCGGGGGTTGGGGATTGGATGGCGAGACCATGAGATATGTGAACTCGTTCGCACAGCCGTCGAGGTAGGTTTTCAAGCCCGACCGGTCCGGGTCCTCCTCCGTATCGGCATCGCCTGGTTGCTGGACTGCGAATGACGCGCTCGGCTTCTCAGGTGCAGCTACAGAGATATCAGCAAATTGTGTGGTGGCTCCGAATTCAGAAGACATACGCCTATCGTGAGACTTCGATTTTGAAGCTTCGGTGGGTTCACCCTCCTTCGCTTCCTCTGCGACTCCATTGGCCGCCTTCTCCTTCTTGCGCTCGGCTGCAAGTGCTTTTTCTAGCATCTTGACATATTTTCTCAAGCCCTTCTGTTGTACATCTGATCTCCGCCCATTTCCCTCCAACGACGCGATGCGCACCCTCATCTCCTGGCGCTCAATCTCCCATCCGTTGCGATCTCTCTCGTGGCGATGCCATTCGGTCTGGAGGAATCGCATTACACCTGGATACCTTCCGTCAGCTGGGGCACTCTGCTTTCACCATTGCTGCAGCTCCTACCTTGCAGAGTATACTCGGTGCCCTGGGGCTGGTTGGACTGGCTGCTGCCATCTCCATTGCCGCCATTGCCTCCTAAGCCCTGGGGGCCCTGCCACGCCATCGCACTGCAACTCTACTCCTCAAACGCGCTTCGTAGAAGCTGCTTTCACGGGTAGACACCTTATATAAGATTCGAATCGTCGAACATCGGCTGCGAAACGCGGAATATCACAGCTTCGTGCGTCAGGGGACGGGAAGCTGGTTGTCGTCGGCCTCAATTTCTCTCAGCGCATAGTGGCTGAGAGAATGAGAAATGGTGAGAAGTAAAAAGGTATTTCGACGCCCAGAGACTCTGGTTTGGGCGTGGATATATTCGTTCAAAGAAAGATTCGTTGGCGCCCTGATGTTGGAGATTCTTCCAAGGCGTCGTTGAGCTTCCAGTACGGGAGATGATCGTTTGGGTGGTGATCTCGGTGCCTGAGGCGACGATTGCTTTGTCCTCGATTGCCAATTTGTCCTACCCACGTGACAGCTACAATTATAGAAAACACCGTGCCCCGTGCCCTGACAGAACACGTGATGTCTAAAACACAAAGAGTACAAAGTAACGCGTACCCTGCAAATAAGTCCAAATCGGATAGGTGAGCACGTGATGTGCCGCGTTAATTCTACGTCTACCTGGTGCGAAGCGTTTCTGTGGATACATTTCCATATCTCCAACTCCTTAATCCCCCCCCCAAGCTCTTCCCAACTCCATCATCGCCGTCGCACCCCTCTACGCCGTCGCCGACTATCTCCTTCATCAGATAAATATATCTTTTGACTCTCGTCCGGTTCATCCGCAGCACTCGTCGCAATGGGTATCAGTCCGCAAATGTAGGGTTCTCCAATTTTTCCCCCAATGCGCCTTGCGTAATGTAAATACTGACACAGCGCCATCTAGCTCCAACCTGGTCATCATCCTTGGGATGATGCAGGTCTCCAAGAAGGTCGATTTTGAGAATCCAGATGTCCTCAACATTGTCCGTGGAGTGTACATTGCATCCAATGTGATCATCGCCATGGTGTACTTGTACGTCCAGTCGCAGATTAACAAGAAGAAGGGTAAGTTACTTTGCCCTATATACCACATATCATGTGTAGCCCAATACCAAGAGGATGCCCTTGCTAACCCCATTTCGCAGACCTTAGAACTCTCAAGTACGTCGAGCCGGCCGCCATGGGATCCACCGAGGAGCCCAAGCTTGTCACCACGACCGTCCACGCATACGATATTCAGCAACTCCGCGCTCTGTTCAAGTCGCAGCTGATGGGCGTTGGAATGATGTGCGTGATGCACTTGTACATGAAGTACACGAACCCGCTCCTGATCCAGTCCATCATCCCGCTCAAGGGCGCCTTCGAGGGCAACCTCGTCAAGATCCACCTCTTTGGACAGCCAGCTGAGGGTGATCTCAAGAGACCTTTCAAGGCCGCGGCTTCGTTCATGAGCGCTCTTCAGCAGGGCGGCGAGCCGGCGAGCGACAAGAAGGCTGTCGAGGCTGCCGAGAGAGCTGGCCGTGGTGGTGCCAAGGAGGAGTAGAGGGTTGTAGACGTGGGGATTGGGATATAGACTTGTATTGAGGCTGGGACGTTCATAATGGTTTTGGGGCCTTCGCAGTAGCATTTGTACAGTACGATGTCATAAAATTAACGACCACTGCGGGATGGATAATACTAGAAGTCTTTCTCACGCCGACCATCATGATTTTTCCACGGCGAGACCATCTACCGGAGGCATATGATTAGAGTGAAGTAGTTTAATTTGTTCATCATAATGCGATGAAGTAATTTTAATATTATGTTACTACTGTCCCAAGGCTGATAGTTAGCCTCTTGCCCACGACCATGTTGCCTTCGGGATGATCGGCGTCCGCCCTCACAGCCGCGTGAGTCAATGTGCCGCCACCCTCAGCCTCGCCGAAACATGAACCCCGAAACCACATCCTAAACTCAACTTCCCGGCTGCACAACACAATACATAACAGTATAATCACCCCATATACTAACTCTGCTATGGCCGATCCATCAAGACCCTCAACTCCTCCGCCCGCCTCCTCCAACCCTCCCCAGCGCACCCCAGAGGCAGCTCGCCGCCTTGTAAGCTTACCCGCCCCCCACTGAAATCCAGCCTCTAACTCTTCTACAGGAAGAACAGCGCCTCAAAGCCAAATCCCTCTATGACCGCCGTCGCGCAGCCGCCGCAGCCGCAGGCTCCGACTCCTCAGCAACCACCACGACCCCTTCCGGCTTCGTCGCATCCCCCCTCAAGCGCTCTGCCGCTACTATATCAACCAGCGCATACGCCTCGAGCGTGCCTTCGACATCAAGAGATGCGCGTGCAGATGCAGCGGGCGAGCCGAGGATAGAGGCAGCAAGGAAGTTTAGGAAGTTCGTGGATCATGATTTCAGCGCTGTGGTGGATACCAAGGGAGGTTTTCTGGCAGAGGAAGATGGAGGTGTGGGAGCACCGGGGAGGGGTAATACAGGTGGAGATGGAGGAGATGGAGGGAGGCCGGCACATATGACACTCGCTGAGTGGGAGAGGTTGCAGTTGAAGAAGTCGTTAATGCGGAGGAAAGAGGGACCTTATGAGCCGGGGCTGAGCGTGTTGGATGGGGGGAAGAGGAAGAAGTGTAGAGAGTGTGGGAGCTGGGAGATAGATTGGGTGTGGGAAGAGGTGTTTGGGACGGAAGTTTGCTCGGCTTGCAAGGAGAAGTTTCCGGAGAAGTACAGCTTGTTGACCAAGACGGAGGTGAAGGATGATTATCTACTGACGGACCGTGAGTTCCCCCCTTTTCCCAAGTATCCTTGCTGGAATACCATTGGTACCTGCGGACTTGGACTACCGCGAGAGATGTTGAACTGACACGGCGCAGCGGAACTCAAGGATCCCGAACTCCTTCCACATCTTTCAAAACCCAACCCGCATAAGTCTCACTGGCACGACATGATGCTCTTCCTGCGGTACCAGGTTGAAGAATACGCGCTCGGTCCCTCTAAATGGGGTTCAGCGGACGCTCTAGATGCCGAATTCGCAAAGCGTGAAGCGGATAAGAAGAAGCGCAAGGAAGAGAAGTTCAAATCAAAGCTGGTAGAACTGAAGCGGAAGACGAGGGCGGAGCATTATAGGCGAGCGGCAAAGGAGGGAGGTGCGGGGGGTTCATTTGGGGATAAGGTTGGCGGAGGGAGGCATGAGCATGAGTGGGGAGCAACGGTCGAGGAGGCGGGGAGGACGGTCAGAGCGTGTGTGGAATGTGGAATGGAGGTTGAGGAGGTGGAGTTGTAACTCCGGGGATCTGGACTGGATTCTAATTTGTTGCATGATATGCGCTGGTGCATCCAGGGATCGCTCCAAAATTGTTGGGGCTGGCATTCTAGTTTTGCAGAACAAGAAAGAACCGATGGATAAATGTCGCTGGTGAGGCAAGTTCCGTACCATGCCTTGTCCACACGGCAGAGAATGGTACGCCACTATCACTTCTATCATTCGTGGAACTGATGAGGGATACTGGATTGGCTTTGCTACGTGTCTGCGCGGCAAGACATGGTGCTGTACCGCGATTGACATCACTCCCGGACAATACGAAGATAATGAATCGGGAAGGCACCGAGGAGTGATCTCCCTAGCAGCCCAGGGAGTGCAGACAGATCTCCAGAAGTTGCTGTGGCTAGCTCTGGATTGATGCACAGCACGCCGAAGCAGCCCCTACCATGGTTACCCCTGTGTAGATATCGATAGGGGCCCGGCAGGGAAGAACAAGGCCCTGTCTCGTGTAATAATATCAACTCATATAGCTCTGAAGGCTGACGTGAATTCGGAGAATGCATGCTGCATATGCCGCCTGCACGACTTATTCTCAGCCCGTTTTCAATTTATCCTCCATTACCTAAAACCTCCCCTCCGACCCATGCCAGCACTTTCTTGACGTATCATGCACAATAGGGGCGTAAGGCGTTCACCGATGACGATGGCGGCTTCACAGATCACCGTGGGATTCGACAACCGACGGCCGACTGTCAGCGGGTTATCAAGTCCGCAGTTGCACAGCACAGGCACAATTACCATACCCCGAGTAGCCCATGTAAGCTTAATGAAGCTCAAAACGCGGGGTAAGACTAGCCACGTGTAGACATTCACCGGAAGTTAGTTTGTATTGGTTCCTGGGCAAACCTAGCTCTGGAAATGGAATTCGATCATTTGCCACCGAGATATTATTATTAACATTTTTTCTCTTAGTGCTGGAATAGTTTGGGCTAGCCTCAAAAACATCAAGCGCCACCGAGGGCCGCCGAGACCTTCAAACATGCGGTCTCACGTGTTATTCCGCCCAAACAGAGTCGATCTTTCCTTATCTTAGGGTTGTATCCATATCTTTTTCCCCGCAAGTCGGAGTCGGCGACTGGTGGTTATCACAGCATATCTCAGATTATTTTGCGGGTCAACGGCAAGGAAAGATAGCAACTAAGTGACGATACTGCTTTTAGCAGAGCAGATATGTGGACTCCGCACACCCTCGCTGAGGGCTTATAACAAAAGGTTTGTCCCGCCTCCCTCGGCTTCTCTTGTTTCTTGCCCTACCTACCTCCCCATCGCCATCTTCCTCTCCCGCCCTTCCTCTCCCGCCACTCTCTCTCTCTCTCCGACTCTTCTTAACTATCTGTCGAAGAGCCGGTAGTATTTCCTATATCTCTCCTCTCCTCTTTACCCCTCAGCATCATGGTGCAAGACCCAGAGAAGCAACCCAACGAACCTTCGTCGCCCCGCCACTCTGTTGCTCTCTCGGCCGAAAAAGTCGACGAGATTGAAGATGAGCAGCCGCCGGTGATTCTAGACAAGGCGGCCGAGCGCCGCCTGGTCTGGAAATTCGACCTTCGCATCCTCCCTACCCTCGCCGTCATGTACCTCTTCAATACCCTCGATAAGACGAACCTCGGAAATGCAAAGACTGCTGGCCTCGAGAAGTCCCTCGGCATGGAAGGCACAAACCAATACAGTCTCGCGCTGTCTATCTTCTTCATTCCGTACGTGTTGACGGCGCCGTTCCTTGCCATTCTAGGCAAGAAGTACGGTCCCAATCGCGTGCTGCCGGCAATGATGGTCGTCTTCGGGACGTGTACTATGTGTGTGGCTGCCGCTACAAACTTCGGCGGCCTCATGGCCATCCGCTGGTTTCTCGGAATGGCTGAATCTGCCTTTTTCCCTCTCGTCATCTATTACCAGACGACCTTTTACAGGCGTACCGAGCTTGCTCGTCGCCTTGCTATCTTCTACGCCGGCCAATCCATTGCCTCTGCCTTCGGCGGCCTTCTCGCGTTTGGCGTCTTCCGCATCAAATCCGATGCCATGGAGAGTTGGCGTTTCCTCCCCCTCATTGAGGGTGCCGGCACCGTCCTCTTCTCAATCTTCGCATATTTCTACCTTCCGCGCAATGCCGCGACGGCTCATTTCCTCAACGACGACGAGAAGATCCTCGCTGAGGCGCGCATGCTGCTAGATTCCTCTGCGTCTGAGGATGAGGATGGAGTCTTCAACTTGCGCGATGCTGCCGTCATCTTCTTGCACCCGACCACCTGGGCTATCCTGATCATCGAGATGTGTCTCGGTGTCCCGCTCCAGGCCGTTCAACTCTTCCTCCCTCAAATTATCGAGCGCCTCGGATACGATGCTGTCAAGACGAACCTGTACACCGTGGCGCCTAACGTGTCGGGAGCAGTGATGCTGTTGGTACTGGGTTTCGCTAGTGATCTGACGAAGAACCGATGGATATTTATTGCGCTGGGATTCATGTTTACGTTTATTGGCATGACGATCTATGCTGGGATTGACGTTGAGTCGCAATTGAACGTGGCTTACTTTGCTAGTTTCATGATGACTTGTAAGTTTTTTTTTATCTTGCTCCCTCAATCAAGAACCCCAATTAACAAACTACAGGGGGGACCTCGGCTCCATCAGTCATCCTGGATGTCTGGTACAACAACAACACTCCTCATCCATCGCGTCGTCTGCTTCTTACCTCGGTCGCCGTCCCGCTCGCCAACCTTATGGGAATTGTGGCGTCCAACATCTTCCGCGAACAGGACGCTCCCAAATACATCCCTGCGCTTGCTACGACGGCGGCCTTTGGCGGTGTCGGTCTGGTTTGCACGGTGTTACTAGGCTTGTGGATGGCGTGGGATAATAAGAAGAGAGATTATAAGGAGGGGGTTCGCAGGACTGTTGGTGGAGTTGGCGCGGTCGCCACAGAGAGGTTAAGAGAGGGGCCGGGGGCTCCTGAATTCAGATGGTTCTTGTAGGTGGTTGCAGTTGGGGTTGGACTCAGGTAGTCCTGAGGAAATGAAACGGAACCTTGTACATATTTGAGGAGACTGGAAGCTACTCTATATGATGTGGTATCCGAATGGGCATAGCCCCATATTGATGACAAATGACAACAACGAGCCATTTCAAAGCATGGTGATTGCAAAGCATGTTGGCTATTTGAATGTCGTAATAGGCGTTTGAAAGTGAGAATTACTCCACCATCCAACAGAATCACCGACTTGAATAAACAACCTTCTTCAGAGCCAGCCGCCTTGTATGCGGCCCAACAACTGGAATAGGATTATTAAAGTGCTTATCAGGGGTCTTACAACTTGCTATTGGAGCAGGTTACGAGCCGCAACCGATGGCGATGGCTTACGTTAGCACTAGCTGCAGGCAACCGAGAATGGGCTTACTAGCGACAGAACGCGTGGGAATCCGCGCATCGCAGATAACGTAGGAGCTAGGATCCTAGTCCTGATTCCTCCGGATATAGGTCTGAAGATGCGTTACATGGTAACAGAGCTAGGAGGAGGCTGCGATTTGAGGGATGCAGCTGAAACTCGACGTAAGAAGCTATGATGGCGGGATCATCGTGATGGTGGGCAACAAGGGAAGGATCGGCCAGTGCTGATGGCGGGGTATAATATCATTTTCTATATAAGGACGACACATCTCACCGCATGTAAGCAAGCGTTACTGTGACTCTGATAACTATTATGGCGTCTCTAAGTAATATGTCTGCCTTCGAGCAATGGCTCGACAAAGCCGCAGTCCGTGGTCCTGATCGTGTCATCCCCAGCTCGGTCGCCCTCGCTGCAACTAAAGATGGTATGCCCTTTGCCATATATCTGCTACAAAATGATATATCGATCTAAGCTGACCACCTAAGGAATCATCTACTCCCACTCCGCCGGCACCCAGTCAGAAGACCCCGGTTCCCCGCTCTATGAGAAGCCCTTGTCGCCGGACAGCGCAATATGGATTGCCTCAAACACCAAGCTTATGACATCCATTTCCATCCTCCAGCTCGTCGAGAAAGGTCTCATTGGCCTCGACGACGAAGCCGGAACCATCTTACCCGAGATTGCTGACCCCGATGTGTTCACCGGGTTTAACGATGCGGGAGAGCCAACCTACGAGAAGGCTATCAAGAAAATCACCATCAGAATGCTGCTAACCCATCAAACCGGTCTTGGCTACAACTTTTTCCAGCCATATATCAGACAAATCCGCGAATACAAGGAAAAGTTGGGCGAAGCCGTTCCCTCCGAACTGACATGGGTGCGTCCACATCCCTTTTCTCACGTCCTCCCCCGTACTAACAACCCCCAGGAATCCCAAGTCAACCCTCCCTTCGTCCAACCCGGCACACAATGGAACTACGGCACCAACTACGAGCTCCTCGGCCGCCTCATCGAGCGCGTCACCTCCACCTCTCTCGGGGACTACATGCAAACCAACATCTGGACCCCCCTCTCCATGACCCTCATCTCCTTCGACCCGCACTCCCCCACC
>JPJW01002272.1:0-30588 GCA_000750755.1 Pseudogymnoascus sp. VKM F-4513 (FW-928)
TGCAATGCTGTCTCATGGCGGCTTTCTTTCATCTCTTATACGTTGGTTCGAAGATACGCCCCTCGGGCCAGGCTCGATGGCACTCCAAGCAAGCTCATATGCTTGGACTGTGAGCATCATTGAAACTATATGTTCGCTTTGGAAAGGAGCATGTTTATGTGTTCCAAGTGACCATTCTAGGCAGAATGAATTTGCTTCTGTCTTCAACGAAATGAAAATAACCTGGGCCATTCTATCACCGTCCATTATCAAAACGGTTCCAGTAGAATCAGTTCAATATTTGCGCTCACTAATACTCTGTGGAGAGCCAGTGTCTCAAGAAATTGCTGAAAGATGGTCATCCGAGAGAACCAAAGTTTGGGTTTGTTGGGGAGCAACTGAGGCCCCTATGTTTACCAGGACCGAATGTTTTACACCAGGCACCGATATTCAAAATCTCGGTTATTGCAGACCTCTGTGTAGGATTGTAGAGGTAGGTAATCATGAGCGTTTGGTACCAGTTGGCGCCGTGGGGGAAATTGTCATCCATGCTCCATGGTCCTCAATAGGATACCTTAACGACCCAGAGAAAACTGCTGCGAAGTTTCTAGATCGGCCTGATTGGTTGAATGGACAACCCTCGAGTTATGGGTCGCGGTGGTTTAAGGTTGGAGACTTGGTTCGACAAAATTCGGACGGAACATTGGTACTCGCAGGCCGTGGTGATAACATGGTAAAGATTAGAGGACAACGGTTCGACATGTCTGAAGTTGAAAACCATCTAGCAGGGGATGACAAAATCCGCAATTCATTGCCGATTCTACCTAAGGTGGGTATATGCAAGCAGCGCTTGGTAGCCGTCATTTCTCTTCATGAATTTTGCTCAAAGGCCGACGACAACGGAAAGGGGGAAATTGCCATTTTGAAAGGCCAAGAAATGCAAAAAGCGGCCACATGGTTGTCAGCATTTTGGGAGTCTTTATCAAAACGCATTCCGTCCTATATGATACCGACCATATGGATTATAGTTCAAAGCATTCCACTCACTATTACCGGAAAGATAGACAGAGTTACATTGAAACGTTTCGTGGAAAAAATGGACGTCAAAACGTTTGACGATGTCTCTATGTTGGGCGTCGAGCGAGAAGCCCCGACTACCCCTATGGAGAAGCGACTTCAAAAAATATGGGCCGAGATATTACATCTTCCAGTCGACAAAATTGGACGCAACCAGACATTTATCAGTTTAGGAGGCGACTCTATTTTGGCTATGATCGTTGGATCCCGCTGCCGAGATGAGAATCTCTCCCTGCGTGCGCAAGATATATTGAAGTTCGGAACAATTGCGGAACTTGCGTCACACACTGCTGCTATTGAAGAAACAACTCAGGATGAACTCGTCATGAGTGCCCAATTTAAGCGGTTGCGGGCTTCTATTAAGTCCCAATTACACAGGGTTGGAGTTACGAATATAGCCAATATCGAGGATGCGTATCCATGTTCACCAATGCAGCAAGGGCTATTACTGAGCAAAGCAAGATTGACCGGAGACTATAATACGTCACACATCTACGAAATCGTGCCGCATCCAGGTGCTACGCCGTGTATCAAAAAGCTAAAAGATTCATGGCAGCAGGTTGTGGATCGACACTCGAGTTTGCGGACCTTCTTTGTGGAAAGCGCGTTACAAGCTGGGTCATTTGATCAGGTCGTACTGCGAAAGTATAACTCAGCAGATAGTGTAATCACACATGAATGTGGTGTTATAGAGCAGGCCGAGGATGCCATCCTTATGTTCAAAGACAAACAGCTCAAACCCTATGAGAATGGTCGGCCGCCACATAGCCTCACAATTCTCCACACCGGGTCCAATAGGCTCTTCTTTAGGATGGATATCGAACACACGCTCGTGGATGGCAGATCGATTGCCATCATTATGCGAGACTTGATCGCCGCGTACGATGGAAACCTGGAGCTTCGGGCAGCCAACTCATACTCTTCATATGCCGCAGTCCTACAAAATGTTGACTCCGGCATCGACAACAAATATTGGAAAACTTACTTAGATGGGATGCATCCCTGCGTACTCCCAGACCTTAGCCATAGCTTGTCGAGGAAGCCGCAAGAATCTCGACCACAATCACTCGCAGTGAAAATCGAAAACCCAGAGCACCTGCTCAAATTTTGCCAAAGTCAAGGGATAACATTGTCTGCTCTGTTTCGTACCATTTGGGGATTAGTTCTTCGGGCCTACACTGGCTCGGACGAGGTCTGCTTTGGATTTATTACGTCAGGGAGAGACGTTCCCATCCAGGGTGTTAACGATACAGTCGGCACATTTATCAATATGCTGGTCTGTAGGATGAACCTTGCGAAGTCTAACAACTTGAAAGATATTATCTCGGCGGCACATTCGGATTATTTGAGTAGTCTCCCGCATCAGCATGCATCATTGGCACAGATACAGCATCAGCTTGGTCTTCAAGGTCAGCGTTTGTTCAACACTGCAATGACAGTATTGAAACAGGATCCGCAAGCTCCGAGAGTAAACCCACTTGTTGACTTCAATTTAATTCATGAGTGGTCGCTTACTGAGGTAATCCTCCCCAAAATAGTATTTTTATGGAATTTACTAACATGGGGCGCAGTATGATCTCGACGTACAAGTATGGGTTTCAAACAATCATATCAAAATGGAACTTTGGTATAAACCCGAGTGGGTTTCCAGTGAACATGCGCATAATATTGCTTCTACGTTCAACCGGGCGCTGGAAGTCACCACCGATGATCTGGACCAAAGAGTTGGCAACCTGGACCTATTCGGCGAGCAACATAGGAGGCAAGTGTGGGACTGGAATTCGAAATACCCCGACACGATTGCCACCTGTCTCCATGACCTCGTTGAAGGACAGGCATCGAAGCGGCCACATGCGATTGCCGTCCACTCATGGGACCGTGACCTCACATTCAGCCAGCTCGAAGAATATTCCAACGTGCTAGCTAATAATCTGGTACTGCTCGGAGTTGGACCAGAAATCCGTGTACTTTTGTGTTTCGAGAAGTCAGCTCTTGCTATCGTGGCAATGCTGGGAATTCTTAAAGCTGGCGGCGTCTGCGTCCCAATCGACCCCAAACACCCTATGCAACGATTGCAAAGAATCATCAACGACGTTAAGGCCCTATATTGCCTTGTATCGCCTACGCATAGAGAATTATTTGAGAGGGAAGCGTTGGTTAATCAGATCCCTCATATTGTAACTGTGGAAGAAACCCTTCTCGCTTCCCAACAATCCCTGGTGGCCTTAAAAGCATGCCATACCGTCAACCCCGAGAACGCTGCATTTGTAATATTTACGTCAGGAAGCACGGGGACGCCCAAGGGGATAGTTCATCCGCATCAAACGGTCGCTTCTTCACTGTATGCCCTAGGAAATATTATGAAGATAGGGTCTGACTCCCGTACGCTACAATTTTCCGCTTTCGTTTTCGACGTTAGTCTCACCGAGATATTTCTTTCACTCACTCATGGTGGTGTTCTTTGCGTCCCTTCTGAGGATGAAAGAATGAACAACCTAGAATCGGCAATAGTTCGCATGAATGTCAATTGGGCACACCTTACACCAACAGTTGCCTCGTTCCTCAAACCAGAAGTAGTGCCAACATTAACCCACATGGCTCTTGCAGGAGAGCCTCTCAAAAAGGTTAACTTGACGGAATGGGCTGAGAAGATTGTCTTGTTCAACGTATATGGACCAGCTGAATGTGCACTTGTCTCTACAGTACGACCAGGTCTATCGAAGAATGACAGGCCGGATAATATTGGCAAAGGGATTGGGTTATTGACGTGGTTAGTTGATCCGTCGAATGCTGATTGCCTTGTCCCGGTCGGAGGGGTAGGCGAAATGCTCTTAGAAGGTCCTAATGTTGCACGCGAGTACCTGGCAGACAAGGACGGAACATTAGCATCCTTTATTGAAAATCCGTCGTGGTTGCGGGGAGACAAAAAGACTCCGCATCGCCGCTTGTACAAAAGTGGAGATCTAGCAAGATATAATGGGGATGGGTCTATTCAACTTTTGGGCCGAAAAGATACTCAAGTTAAGATACACGGGCAACGTGTGGAGCTGAGTGAGGTTGAATATCAGTTAAGGATGAGCATGCCAGAACAAAAGATAACCAACGTCGCTGTTGTCTATGCAAAATTAGAAGACCATCCAGGCGGGGGGTTACTGGCCGCTTTCTTGGAACTCGAAGAGAAGTCGCCAGAGGTTGACATAAATCAACTCATGCTCGACATACCCCAACGCCTGAGACAATTACTCGCCAGATTGGATGCCAACCTGGCAGCCGCTCTACCAACATATATGGTGCCATCCATTTATGCCCCGTTGAATACAATGCCGCTACTTACCTCAGGGAAGATTGATCGAAAGCGTCTATCACAAATTGCCGCCATGCTTTCCACCGAACAAGTGAGGCTATATTCGTCCTCGGAGTTTCAGTCCGACAAACGAAAACCTCGAACAATAATGGAGAGAAATTTATGTTCCCTTTGGGCAGAAGTCCTCAATATTGACAAAGATTTCATCGGTATAGATGACAGTCTCTTGCGACTCGGCGGAGACTCCGTTGTGGTGATGCGTCTTGCCGCTGCCGCCCGAGAAACTGGAATAACCATCTCTGTTGGGGACATATTTCAACATCCTAAGCTATCAGAAATGGCAAATGTCGCAAAACCAGTGAGCGAGCGGACTTTGCAAGCTCTTGACATGCAATATGGGATTAGCCGTAGCGAGGTCCAAGATATATATCCATGCTCTCCACTCCAGGACGGTCTAATGCTTTTGTCAAGTAAACAGGAAGGCATGTACCTGATGCAACATGCATTTCAATTACCACCCAAAACAAATATGGCACACTTTCGGGAAGCTTGGGAGGCAGTTTACAGCCATCTTCCAGTCTTGCGAACCCGCATAGTTCATGTCGAGAAGAGCATAGGTTCTATGCAGGTTGTCATGAGTGGAAATATACAATGGTACTCCTCAACGTCCTTGGAAACCTATTTGGAAGAGGACAAATCCAGTCATATGAGCTATGGCAGGCAGCTGACAAGATTCTGCGTTGTGGATGATCATGATAAACAGGTGTTGTATTTTGTGTTCACGGCGCACCACTCCATTTTTGATAGTCGCTTTCTTGATTTGCTTTTCGCGGAGGTGGAAAGTGCATATGATTCACTCTCCTCGCCAGAAAATTTGCCCTCGTTGAATATCACCCCCTACAAATCCTTCACGCAGGATGTCTTTCATTCCGATATTTCTACGGCGGAATCATTCTGGAATAGCCAATTCTCTGGGCTGAGCTTTTCTACTTTCCCTAAGGCACCATCAAATAAGAATCTGCCGGTGCAGCGTACTTTGGATTACTCAATTAATTTCCCCACACCTATCGGCAATCTGGAACACCCATTTTCAATGATAATTCGAGCGGCTTGGGCACTGATTTTGGCACAGTATTCTGATTCGTCAGACAATGTTGTTTTTGGCATGACCTTGGATGGCCTGGATGCAAACGAACTTGATGTTGCTCCCGTCGCGGGGCCAACTATGGCAACGGTCCCCGTCAAAGTGACCATTGATACAAATATCACAGTTGGAGACTTTCTGGGAGGAATTATAAATCAAGCCAATGCAATGGGTCCATTCAAGCACTTTGGCTTGCAAAATATCAGGGGAGTCTGCTCCGATGCTGCCAAAGCATGCAACTTTCAAAGCCTGCTGGCCATTCATCCTATTCGCAATGACCATAAAAGGATGTCTTCTTTGCTAGCTGAACCTGTTAAAACTCACAACAGTTCATCGACATATCTCCTTGAAGTGGAATGCCAGATCAATGAAACTGGGACAGCTATGACAGCACAGTATGATGAGTTGACCATATCGACACCACAGATGACGAGAATATTACAGCAATTTGAGCATGTGATCAGGCAGCTAGTTGCTAATGGCGCAACTACAATGCAGCTGAAGGATATCCAGTTCCATAGTCCTCAAGATGCAATGGACATAGCATCGTGGAACCGGTCACTACCGCCGCTTTTGGATAGATGTGTCCATGGCATAATTTCTGGTCATGCAAAAGCTCGACCAGATTCAACGGCAGTATGCTCTTGGGACGAATCTCTCAGTTACCGGGAGCTTGACGAGCTTTCAACAACGTTTGCACACCATCTTGTGAAGTCATTCAATATTGGACCTGAATCACTAGTCCCCTTGTTATTTTCTAAATCCGCCTGGGCGGTGGTTGCTATGGTTGCAGTACTGAAAGCCGGCGCTGGATATGTTCCCATGGACCCTTCTCATCCACCTTCTCGCCTCAAAGAAATTGTTGATGCAACACAAGCCTCTGTTATACTTTGTTCCCCTGAGAATGATACTCTGAGCCGGTCCTTGGCTAGAGCATCATTCGTGGTCAGCAGAAAGACCATGGAAAACAGCTTAATCACCGAAGACTATATCCACACATATGTCAAGTCAAATAACGTCGCGTACGTAATATTTACAAGCGGCTCAACCGGCGTTCCTAAAGGTATTGTGGTGGAGCATGAGGCATTTTGTACGGCTGCCTCGGAGCATGGGAAGCGTACCAATTTAAACGCCGATTCACGAGTGATACACTTCTCATCATATGCTTTTGAGGCATGTATTTTAGAGATATTGACAACGCTATTTAATGGGGGTTGCGTGTGCGTAGCCCCAGAAGATCAGCGCCTCGAAGATATTGCCAAAACAATGAGAGATTTGCACGTCAATTGGGCATTTTTCACACCATCCTTCATCCGAACGATCCGCCCCGACCAGGTTCCGGAATTAAAGACGCTTGTCTTAGGTGGCGAAGCCTTGGGGGTGGATAATATTGACGTTTGGGTCGATCATTGTCACTTGATAAATGGATATGGCCCGTCAGAGACTATCGTTTTCTCCATTATCAATGAGCATGTGCGCCGTGGCACCACCCCGGATTCTATTGGAAGACCCGTTGGAGGGGCCTGCTGGATTGTTGACCCTGAGGATCATTCCAAATTAGCACCTCTTGGTGGTATCGGCGAACTACTAATCGAAGGCCCAACTCTGGCCCGTGGCTATCTGAATGATGCAGACCGGACTAGAAAAGCATTCGTCCAAAATCCCAAGCTGGTATCCCAGAGTCTAGACAACGAAAGGCTAAACACAAACGGATGTGTAACAAACGGCCATACTGACGGCAATATCAATGGAAAGTTGGCAAATGGCTCAGCATCCAAGCCAGCTAGGGGGCGGATGTATAAGACAGGGGATTTAGTCCGTTACGATTGCTCAGGAAATGCAGATGGTGCAATACTCTTTGTTGGACGGAAAGATACGCAGGTTAAAATTCGTGGACAGCGAATGGAACTTGGAGAAATCGAACACCACTTAAAATCACACCTGAAAATAATACAACACATCGCCATCGAGCAGGTCGATCTGGAAAAACGCAACAATCGCTATCTAGTAGCATTTTTCT
This sequence comes from Pseudogymnoascus sp. VKM F-4513 (FW-928), assembly GCA_000750755.1. Taxonomy (NCBI): domain Eukaryota; kingdom Fungi; phylum Ascomycota; class Leotiomycetes; order Thelebolales; family Thelebolaceae; genus Pseudogymnoascus; species Pseudogymnoascus sp. VKM F-4513 (FW-928). Next base: position 7,525 of record JPJW01002272.1, read on the forward strand.
CGATTGGTAGCCCAACTCTGCCACAGCTTGGGGAAGGGGAAACCCCAACAATGCCCATGTCGAGTGATCTAAAAGCCTTAATTGTCGCTGCCGAAGCAAAGCTTTCCGATGCTCTGCCCACCTATATGATTCCGACTTTGTACGTGCCACTTTTAAGGATGCCTCTTCTATCCTCAGGAAAAACACATCGAAGAAAACTCCACGAGATCGCCGCTCAATTATCAGAAAGTGAGATTAGCCAATACTCTCTAACAGACGAAAACAAGACTCCTCCTTCCACAGAGAGGGAGGTGGTATTGGCGAGACTTTGGGCACGTGTCCTTCATATAGGTCAGGAAATGGCAATTGGTATTGATGACAGCTTTTTCAGGCTCGGTGGAGATTCAATCGGCGCCATGCGCTTGACAACTCTCGCCCGTGAGAATGAGATCTTGCTCACCGTGGCCGATATTTTTAAAAATCCTCGACTTGAGGACATGGCTGCAAACAGTGCATTGTTGACACGGGCCCAAGACTTTCGAATGGAACCCTTTATGCTACTTCAAGGCCCTCTCAATGCGGATAGGATATTGAAACGGATACAAGAACAGTACCACATCCAGAAAGAAGCTATTGAAGACGCGTTTCCAGTAACGCCTCTTCAGGAGGGACTTATGTCTCTGTCAATCAAGCAACCGGGATCTTACATAAGTCAGATAACTCTGAGCTTACGGCCAGAAGTGGATATTGACCATTTCATGGAGGCATGGCAAGTTACGGCAGAGAGAAATTCGGTTTTAAGATCGAGACTGGCATACGCAGATTTCCAAACTGTCCAATTTGTCGTGAAAGAACGCATCGACTGGAAAACCGGCTCAGATTTAGAAGCCTACTTAGTCAACGACAAGAGAGCCAAGATGGGACTTGGCAAGCCATTGACTCGATTTGCAATTATCGATACAGGTGATGATGAGAGGTACTTCGTTTTGACAGCACACCACTCGCTTTACGACGGCTGGTCTTTGATGCTGGTGATGGAAGAGCTCGACTACTTGTTTCAAAATGACCAGCCAAGGCCAGCTGCTCCCCAGTATGCCACATTTATTGAACACTTGCGGATGATTGATCTAGATGCAGCGAGATCTTATTGGCAGGCCCAATTCTCTGATAAAGCTCTAGCCACCTTCCCTGATCCGAGACTAGTCACTCAAGCCACCACAGAAACATCTATTGCAAAGATCACGGAACTAACCAGGCCAAGTGGTTCAGATATTACTTTGTCTACGGTAATGAGAGCAGCCTGGGCTCTCATAACAGCTAGGCACGCTAATACCAACGATGTCTTCTTTGGAGCAACCCTGATGGGCCGAAACGCTTCATTACCAAATATTGAAAGAATTACCGGACCTACCATCACCACAGTTCCGGTTTGCGTGTCGATTAGTGGATCTAATACAATTAATGAATTCTTGCGCCAAGTTCAAGATCAAGCAACAGAGATGATTCCGTTTGAGCATACCGGACTTCAAAACATCAAACGGTTTGGATCGGAGGCAGAGGAAGCGTGCAATTTCCAAAATCTCCTCGTTATTCAGCCAGATGGATCTGAAGATATTAACAGCAATCTGTGGAAAGAAACAGCCTTGTTTGCAAAAGGAGAAATGGTTACACTCACTTACGCCTTGATTGTTGAGTGCCGACTTTACAAGGATAAAGTCAAGATCACAGCTCAATACCGAGACAATGTAATACCTACGAAGCAGATGCATCGACTGGTTAATCAATTCGTACAAGTTATGCACCAACTCAACAATGTGGCAGCTTCTAATACCCAAACGGTTAACAATATTTCGATGATCAGCGGGAATGATGTGGACGAAATTCTGGGTTGGAATAAAGAGACATTACAGATTTCCAATTCGGAAGATTGCATCCATCGCATTATTGCGCAACAAGCAATCAAGCGCCCTCAAGCGCAGGCCGTCAACGCTTGGGACGAGAGCTTTACTTACTCTCAACTCACTGATCTGTCGAACAAACTATCTCACCATTTGAAAGCACTCGGCCTAGGTCCAAACCAGTTTGTTCCACTGTGCTTTAACAAGTCAGCTTGGGCTATAGTAGCTATTTTGGCTGTTTTAAAATCTGGTGCTGCGTACGTACCACTGGATCCCAAATATCCAAAGAAGCGACGAGATCACATTATTCAAGAAGTCTCGGCAAAGATTATTCTTTTAGAACCTCAACACAGGAACCTTTTCGATTCTTCAGCATACTCTATTCAGGAAGTTGATCGGGAATCCGTGGAGAGTCTCCCGGACCAAGACCCGGGAGAATTTGATTCGGGGAGCCCGAACGATGCGGCATTCCTTGTCTTTAGTATGCTCAATCCCTCTCTTTTCTTATATCTCAGCATAAATTCTAACAAAATATAGCCTCTGGTTCCACCGGCACTCCTAAAGCCATCTGCATGGAGCATCGAGCATTTTGTAATAGCTCACGGGAGCATTCAAAAGCTTTGGGCATCAACTCAGAGTCCAGGGTCATGCAGTTTGCGGCATACACCTACGATGTCAGCATGGGAGAGATTCTTACAACGCTCATGCAAGGTGGATGTGTATGTGTTCCGTCAGAAGAGGATCGGATGAGCAGACTGGCTGCTTCGATTAATACTCTTCGAGTTAACTGGTTGTTCTTGACCCCGACGGTAGCTCACTTTATTGACCCAAGCGATGTCCCCGGGTTGGAAGTTCTGGTTCTTGGGGGAGAGCACGCAACTGCGGAAAACATAAGAGTGTGGTCACAAAAGGTGAACCTTATCAACAGCTATGGTCCAGCTGAGTGCGCCATATGGTGTGCCTGTTCGCCAAACGTTGACATAGATGCCGACCCAGCGTGCATTGGAAAACCCGTTGGTGCAACTCTCTGGATCACCGACGCAGCTGATCCAAACAAACTGGCCCCTATTGGTTGCATTGGAGAACTTCTTGTTGAGGGTCAAACGCTCGCTCGCGAGTATCTGAATAATGCGGCAAAGACGTCAGCGGCTTTCATAGAGAACCCAAAGTGGTCTAATGATGGGTCCGGAAAACGAAGACGAATGTATAGGACAGGAGATCTTGTACGATATGGTCCCGACGGAAGTATACTCTTTGCAGGACGTGTTGATACGCAAGTAAAAATCCACGGTCAGAGGGTCGAGCTGGGCGAGATCGAATATCATCTCAAGACAAACTGTCCTCCCGCCTGGTTCTCCGCCGTGGAGGTACTGAGCTTCTCTAGGAGCAATAGAGATGCCATTGTATGCGCATTTATACAAGTGGCGGAGAGCTCAAGTGAAGATTTAATTTCGGGTGAAATCGCTCTTCCCTTGACGGACGCCTTGAACAACACACTGAACCAACTACGGTCCCAACTGGAGGAAGCTTTACCTCCACACATGGTTCCGGCGGCATATGTTCCAATGCACCGTATACCTCTCACAGCTGGTGGGAAAGTAGATAGAATTGTTTTGAGAAAACTGGGAGAAAGCTTGACTGATAATCAGCTACTTCGATATATGCTGGTTAGGCAAGGAGTCTTGCGATTGCCATCAACCGATTCGGAGAAGACTCTGCAGAAGCTCTGGGCGAAGGTGCTAAGCTTGGAAACTAGCATTGACACAATCGGTCTGGACTCCAATTTCCTACGGATTGGAGGCGATTCGATTGCTGCAATGAGACTCTCCGCAGCTGCCAGAGACCACGGACTCCTGCTCACAGTGAAGACAATCTTTACTTTGCCAAAGTTGGAAGACATGAGCAAGTCGACTACTCCCCTGTCATTGTCTCGGCCTGCAACGCCATACTCTCCGTATTCGTCACTGAAAGTCAAGGATACTACCACGTTCCTCAAGAAAGTTATATATCCTGAATTTCCTGAGATTGCTGGCATTGCGAAAAAGATTGCAGATGTACTTCCTGCGACCGACTACCAACGCTGGACACTAGGGTGCGGCCAACTTAAAACCGGCGGATATAATAACTCCTTCATTTTTCACTTGAAAGGTCCAGTTGATGTGCAAGGATTGCAGCTTGCTTGTCAAGAGCTCGTTAACCGTCATACGATCTTGCGCACTGTTTTCGTTGCTCGTAAACACCAACTTTACCAGGTCGTGTTGAAGCAGGTCGACGCAGACTTCGTACACTATGAAGTCTCAGGCACTTCAAAAATTCCGCGATCAATTTTGGAAAATGATATTCAGAAACCTGTTGATATCAACCGCTCAAATGTTCGATTTATTCTAGTAAAACATGGCCCAGACGAGTTCCATCTTCTGATGCGAGCTTCTCACTCTCAATACGATGGCATATCACTGCCGATAATAGTAGGAGACTTGAAGGCCATTTACTCGGGGCACGATTTGTCTTCAAGTTTGCCATATTCCAGCTTTTTGCATGGCTCATCACAAGTCATGAGGGACTTAGATGCAGAAACCTTTTGGCGAAAGGAATTGGAGGGTTCGGTAATGACCAGTATTCTATCGCATTCACAGCCGACATATCGCAATCCGGTCAACTCGTCACTGAAGCAGCTTGTCGCGGTCAGTGCTGCCCCTCTTGATGGTATCACCTTTGCCACCATCGTGAAAACTGCATGGTCACTGGTCCTGTCGCAATACTCTGGCGTATCAGATGTGGTGTTTGGACAGATATCCACGGGTCGAAATGGCCCAATCCAAGGCATCGATGAGATAGTTGGGCCTTGTATGAACCTTCTTCCCGTGAGGGCTAGAATTTGGGCAGCGACAACATTGAAAGACCTGCTTCGGCAAGTTCAAGGTCAACACCTAGATATGTCGCCATATGAATCTCTCGGCTTCCAGCACATCATCGAAAACTGTACGAAGTGGCCCAAATGGACGCGATTTAGCTCCATACTTCAGCACACGAACTTCAATGTCGGCATGAATGACATTGACGCATGGAATAACGCGCAAATGACATTGGGAAACTTTACTCCAGATCATGACGTGTCTGATGTGTGGATTTGGACCGGTCCATCCAACGATGGGTTTTTGGTTGATTTCACCTATTCGAGTGAAGCGATATCGAAATCCACAGCCCAGACAATGCTCGACAACCTCTGCAACATCATTACGGTAATCTCAAAAACTCCCGAGGCTCCTGTCTCAGCCGTATTCTTTGAAGCTGAAATTAAGCTTCCAATGGAGCTTCCGGCACAGGCTACTGGTCACTCACACAATACTCACCATTCAGAATATAATTGTGGGGGGCAGTTAGAATCACTCGTGGAGAAGGCATGGGGCAAGGTTTATGGCGACGAATCCGACGACTTACCTCTCAGTATCACTATAGATATGCCCTGGTTTGAACTACGTGGGGACATGGTTGCTGCCACACAGTTGTCGATGGCTTATAGAGCTCTTCAGACCCATGTTACGCCCGAAGACATAATCGACAATCCTTCAATGCGTCTACAGGCGGCAATGCTTCGTTCGAGGGCTTGACCTATCATTAAATAACCTCATGGGGATTTAGATGATAACCTCGGCACATTGCCATCTATTTCAGAACTACGACAATCCTCGTCTTCTGGTCTTTTTATTTGTTCATACGGTTCGCTATGAAGGCATGTTTTCGTTGACCCTCTATGAAATAACTTTGAGAAAAAAGAAATAATAAATCATACAACATAACCTACCCTACTCCTATATGGGCTTTAACCCTTCCTCAAATCCGAGGATACATATGTTCCCCGTTGAGCGTCCTAATATGATAGTTCCGCCGTTCCAAACAGCCATATGTTCCGGTCGATATTCACGAGGAAGCCAGATAATTTTTTCTTTCCCTTCTATTACCCAATCATCTGATACAAATAAACCCGACTCTACCTTACTATCATGTAAGGACGCTTCTAGCGTGAGAAATTTCGGATGGCCCTTGAGCGTCTGCAGAGCTGCGCCCGTCACGGCGTCCTAGAGCCATGATAGGCTAAGGACTGACGATGCTGGGCGAGAGACTGTTGGGTCCTGGACAACCAGTCGCATTCTAACTATTCACCCTCGCTCACCCGGCCATGGCCATCTAAAGTCACGGTGCATTACGTCCATCGCGTCTCAATACGAATCCCAGATCTTCTGTTAAAGTAGTCGCCATCACAAAACTGAAGGGGATAGCCAGATTATCGTAAGAGCGTCAAAAATTGGGCAGCGACAATCACCCACTGGGCCGGGACGTCACAAACCGAAGCAAATGGCAAGTGGTTGTTTGAGATAGATGTAGCAGATTATATGAAGAACAATCACATACGACCATAGACTCAAGAGAATTGGGCATCCCGTCCGCTCTGCCATACACAAGCTTGAGATCGGTGGATTAGTAGTTGGGTGGGTGACCACCAGCGAATACCCACTGTTGTATGTTTTTGCCGTTTTTACCACTTTTACCATTTTTATTTATTTATACGGGTAGTTGCCAATATCGAATAGCGCGCAATCTGATCCTCTTGTCGCCTTTAAGGGGTGAAGCGAGGATGAGTCGGTGAGTAGGTGAGTAGGTGAGCGAGCAGGGTGAGCTCAAGGGGGTAGGGTGAGCAAGGTGAGGCGATGGGACATTTTTGTGTCGATTTCGTGTTAGAGCTAAATTAAATCTATTTTCCCTTGTCTGTAGATGCTGCCGAGCCTTTCTCTTCCGAGTCTGCTAAATCTCCTGATTCTAGGGCTTTCTCACCCTCAACTTTCTTTTCCTTGAGCCCATACTCCGTCTTTAGGGTTGTGCGCATCACAACCTCTCTCTCCAAGAAGACGGCCAAAAATGCAACGCCTGCAAATACAATAGAGATTTGCCAAGCACGCTTCAGAGAGTCGGAGTAGACACCCACTACCTCGCTTCTAGTCTGCTCTGGCAGTGAAGTAATGAACTTCTTCGCCGCATGCTGGTATGCTTGTCCGTGCGTTAAGAGTTCTCGCGTACTCGGATTGGTGATGCGATATGCCAGTTGATCAAAGCGGTTATTGAAAATGGCAGCGGGGATAGTAACGCCCCAGATGATGCCAAAGCTGCGCAAGAAACCAAAGAAGGCAGTTGCTGAGGCGGTGTCCGTCTCGGATAGGCCGGCCTGGATTGCTGGCAGGAGGCATGGTAGGACCAGGTTTGAGAAGAAACCTGCGACCAGCTGGAGGAGGACCCAGGTTGCGGTCGAAGAGTTTGGGCCGAGAATTGTATACAGGCCGTGGCTCAGAACCATGAGACCGAAGCTGGTGAAGTGAATTGGTAAGAAGCGGCCGGTCTTCTTCATAAATGCACCACTGACGGCAACGGCTGGGAAGAGGGAGAGGACAGATGGGAGAATCTGCACGCCTGCCCGAGCCGGTGAGGATGCCAGTACGCCCTGAAAGTAAACCGAAAGGAAATATATCCTCCACATGCTCAGGATTGACCAGATAAAGGTGATGAAATACACCGTGGCGGATGTTCGGTTTCCAAACAGATGTAGCGCCACAACGGGGTTTTTTGGGAACCTGGAAGCTTCGTAGGAAATGAAGACGCCAAATCCAGCGAGTCCGAGAATCAACGGCACAAGAACATGCCATGATGACCAGGTGTACCGAGCTCCTCCGTATGTCAATGCAAACAAAATAGATACGGTGGCCGCGACAAGTATCGCATTGCCAACGAAATCAATTTGCTTGAGTCTCTCCTTTACTAGCTCCCTCTTATAGCTAGTGTTGAGAACCAACAGAACGACAATAAGCGCAAATCCGCCGATTGGAAGGTTGAGGTAGAAGGCCCAGCGCCATGATATTGTCTGGACGATAATGCCGCCGACAAATGGACCCAGGGCTGTTCCGACATTTACAGCTGCAAAAATGATACCCATGAAGCTGCCACGTTCCCTAACTGGGACAAGGTCGGAAATGATCAGGTCGAGCTAGAGAAGGTTTTATATCAGAAACTGCGAGTTACAAGAAGGCGCTGCCAACATACCAACATTACCATACCACCACTACCCGTACCCTGAATAGCGCGTCCTGCAATCAACATCCCGGCGCTTTTGGCACCACCGCTGATGCCACTGCCAAGTATGAAAATTGATAGCGCAGTTACCATGACCCATCTGCGGCCGAATATATTGGCCAGCTGCCCATAGAGAGGCTGGAACGCAGCGCTGGATTGGCATTCCACGTAAGCAAAAGTCTTTTGAGATAGGAGGGGCTGCAGTTACCTCGTAAGAAAGAAGGCGTTGATAACCCAGACATAACTATCTCCTGCGTCCAACTCATTATTAATTGTAGGTAGAGCAGTTGTGACTATGGTCCCCTCGAGAGAAGAAAGAAATGCCGTGATGCATAGCGCTGGGAATACAGCCCAGAAACGCCAACCATAATGGGTTTTCGTCTCCTTGGCATTCTTTTCCTCCGCAGATTCTGGTTCTGCAGCAGAATTATCACTCTTTTCCTCCACAGAAACCGGTTCTGCGGCAGTACTATCGGCATTGGCAACGGGCGCGTCGGTAGTGTCGGTGGCCATTGTATCCAAGGTCAAATGGCTTGGCTAACCCGACCAATTGCTAGAAAACGTGAATTTGTAGTGTCAATGTATTTATTTATGAGCCAGAAGTACGATATCACATATCACATATCACGTGGTTAAGTTTGGGGTTTGGAGGTTCTCCGAACTTTTGCATTCGGAGGTCCGACTTTTGTCGGAGACTTTATTTGTCAGGCTTGCGGGGCCTAATTATGATTTGTGATAACGCAGCAAGCTACCCCGGTAGAACATCACAACACCTCTGAAAGCGATCATCTCATCTCCGATGTTTCAGTTCAATATGTTCCGGCCCAACCGGGAGTTATTCTCGGTCATGATCAAGCACGCCGAACCACGAGTTTTACTGCTCATGGTTGGGCCGGCCGAACCATGAGTTGAAGGTAGCTTTATAGTACAACCTGTATGTGAAGCCAATTTACTAGATATAGCATTATAACAAGAAGAATTTTTTAATTGTTAACGTTACTATAGCTTCGACGCTTTAGAAAGACATTATATATTAGTAAAGTGTATATGTTGTTGGTAGAAATATCCATGAAGGGATATAGAAGCCACAAAAGCTTAAATTAGTTTCCATAAAAGCTTAAATTAGTTTTTGAAAATAAGTACCTCAACATATAAATTAGCAAGTAAAGCTACTTTCAACTCATGGTTGGGCCGGAACAAATATAATTGAAAATGGCAAAATATAAATTAGACGAGATCTAAAATCTTGCTGATAACGTACACATTCTCGGGATATGTGCGGTGCATGACGCCTTTTATCATAGTGATGAATTTCAGCATTGCAGTAAATTTTTTAGAAAGCACAATGTTATCGGACACCTATGAATAATCTAAAGCTATATCTAAAGTACGGAAGTTCATCATTTCACAAGACGTGGCAATACAACAGGAATATCCCCCTCGTCCAGCGAGGTTAAAAATGCAGCCACCATTTCATCAAGACCGGCTGATCGTGCTTCCGTAATCCATTTACGAAGTGAGCTGCTTTGGAACTTCCTCCCATTCTCTGCCTCAAGATGTCTTCGGATCTTCGAGATCGGAATATCCACCCGTCCGAAATGGTGCACATGCACGATTGATTTCGAGCTGTCCCCAAGGAGGCCCTGCACAATCCCATCTGCGACTTCTTCCACTGGAACAAAATTCAAGTAACCCTGTACAGATTTAAACTTTGGTACAGTATTGATCGCGGTTGAGAACTTCAACAGATTGCTCATGATATCCAGTGCCGGTGCACCTTCGCCAGTTATGTTAGTAGGTCGGTGGATCCAAACAGGCAATCCAAAGGCCCTGCTTGCTTTCTCGAGGATCTGCTCGCTGGCCCATTTGGATGATATATAACCAGCGGCTCCATTAACCGGTGGCGGATACTGTCTGGCCGAAGATTCCTTGAAGACATCGTGTCCGGATAACTGGGCAACGCCTCCAGTGGAGATGTAGTGGAATAGTAACTCGTACTGAAGTCCCAACCCAATCAGCTCCTTTGTTGACTGGACATTGGTTCGCTTTAGGGATTTATAAGTCTTCAAGAAGGAAACATCTGCGCCGTTGTGGATAATTGCATCGGCCTCTGAAAAGATTCTCGCCGTGGTCGACTCATCAAGTCCGAATTGCGGAATTGAGAGATCACCTTCATGAACCTCGATTTTAGATGATCTAGGGAGAGACGCTCTGCCGTGCGCCGAGCGTACTGCAATGCAATGTATCTTTTCTATATTTCGATCTTCCAAGAGTTCTCGAAGGATTGCTTGGCCCAAAAACCCAGTTGCTCCAGTAAGAATGACAGCCCTGACTGCGCCAGATGGTCGTTTGAAGTGCCTGTTGGTTGAAAACTCCGATGGCAAATGTATCTCCTGCTCCCAGTCAATCACCTCTTCAGCCAGTTGCTCCAAGGGACGGCCTTGAGCCATTGCTGCAAGTCTGCCCAGAGTACTAGATTCGAATAGTATGGCTAAGGGCAAGTCGACACCTGTTTGACTTTTTATGACCCTCTGCAGCTGTACCAAGAGTAGAGAATTTCCTCCGACGTGGAAAAAGTCGGTTTCCGCTGTGATAGTAAATTGAGAGACTGTTTCATTTGAAAGGACTTCCCGCCATATCTGCTTCATTTGCGTTTCGGCTTCGGTAAGCTGGGGTGAAGACAAGCCCTCCGTCGGCTGAGGAAGTGGCAGCTTCGCAATAGCATTCCTCGAAATTTTGGCCGACGATGTCAGTGGCAAGCGTTCGATTGGAATAATGATAGCTGGTATCATAGACCGAGGAAGTGGAAGTGAGCCAAGCAGTTTACTCAAGTATTTTTCTCTTCCGTTGTCGATGTTTATGTTGGAAGCAAAGACCACATGAGCAACCAGGAATTCAGGACCGCCAGAATTAAAGCTCCGTAGGGATACCACAGCGTCTTCCAATTTACCAGCAGCAGATTTGACTATTGTCGCTTCGACATCTCGGAGGTCAATACGGATCCCTCGCAGTTTTATCTGGGTATCGCCACCAATGCGACCCTCAACGATGAGCGCTCCGTCGACTGTTAGACGTCCCTTGTCACCAGTACGATGAACGGTGCTCCAACCTTTAGACCGAAACCCAGCAGGTATATAATCACCGCGAATAAACCGCTCTGTTGTCAATTTATCGTTTTCGAAGTAACCTGACGAGACACCTGCTCCACCGATGATAATTTCGCCCTGGATCCCAACTGGAACGGGCCGCAAGTCGTCATCAACTATATAAACAAGGTAATTTGGCAAACTATTGCCAACAGGGATGACTTGCTCTTCCAGTTCATATCCACGGTCGTTGGGCTTGTATTCAAGCTCGGTTGCATTGGAAGCCACTGTAATTTCTGTAGGCCCATAAGCATTAAAGAGTCGCAGATACGGCTTGTCAAGATCCTGGAAGACATGTAGAAGCTTATCGGTGACTTGCTCACCGCCTGCAATAGCGATTTTCCATTTTGACTCCTGGAGCCGCTTAGATGTGTCGAGGCGAAGCCAACTGATAAACTCAGATGGCGTTGCCGCAACAGCGGTAACATCGTTGCTTATGATGAGGTCAACGATAGCACCGGAGTCGCCACGAGAATCTTTTGGAGCTATTACTAGTAGCCCCCCGTTTGCAAAGGCGAAAAACGTTTGCCATAAGGAGATATCAAAACCAAATGAGCCTTGTTGAAGGACAGTTTCTACCCCGAAACCAAACTTTCGAGAGGCAAATTCAATCTGATTAACGAGACCAGCATTTGTGAGTTTAATTCCCTTTGGAACACCCGTAGAACCACTGGTGTAGAAGAGGGCTGCTATAGATTCTAGGTGTGTATTGTTGGCGATTTTCCTAGATGTTGACGCCGGCAAACTCGAAACATTGATGACTCTAGTTGTAGGTTGTACGTCTAGTTCTGGAGCCAACAATTTCGTCTGCTGATGAACAAGGATTGCTTTCGGCGAGGAATCCACCACAATGCTTGCCAGTCGAGGAACGGGGATGCGGAGATCAAGTGGCACGTAAATCGCTCCGATTCGTAAGATGGCTAAGAGCGAAGCTGCCCATTCCAAGCCAGGGTCTTGAAACACGGCGACCATAGATCCGTTCGTAACTCCATCATCAAGGAGAGCAGCAGCAATGGAATCAACTTTTTGGGCTAGGCGTTTATATGACCATGTGGTTCCAGAACCGTCCGTCACAGCAGGCTGGCTACCTTGGCTTTCCACGATTCGGTCGAACTGGCGCGAGAGTGTTGTAGCCCATTGAGAGTTCACCAGAGGACCTGTACTGCGTTAGTAACGTTCATCATTAGATCCAGTTTCAGATACTGACCTTGTCCTAACGTAATGGCCTTCTGGATCTCCTCTTCTTTGTATAATGCTGGGCGCTTTACATCTAACCCAGGATTTTCCGAAAAGGCCTCCAAGAGGTTGACAAAGGTCATTGACAATATTTCAGCGTCGCTCGCTGTATAGAGGCCCCCCTGGACATTAAACGCAATTAGTGGATTCCCTCCTACATTATCCACAATATCTATGTTAATGTCATATGCTGTCCGGCCACTTTCAAATTGCAGCCCGTCAGTCTCACAGCCGCAGAAAGGTCGATTCTCATCTACTCCCTGTCGGTAGTTTAGGAAGACCTGAAAGAGTGGGCTATAAGTTGCTGATCTCGGCACTGCAAGCTCAGACAGAAGGAGGTCGAACGGGACACGAGCATTGCCTAATGCAGAGTAGGACTTGGCCTTGGCATCCTTCAGCGCCTCAGTAAATGTTTGCTTCCGTGCCGATCGGAACCGTAGTGGAAGCAAATTCAAATAGAATCCAATGCTGTTGAGGGTGTCGCTATCGTTTCTATTACCGTCGGCAATACCAATTACGAGATCATCGATGTCTAGAAGACGGAATAGCAGAGTCTTGAATGCTGCGAGGTAGAAGTGGAATGGTGTCACTTTGAGCTTCCGGGATGTAGCTTCAATCCGTCTGGCGAGAGCATCGGGCAGCCGGAAATCAGTGCGGTGGAATTCGTACTTCGTCAATGGCTGGCGAGATGTCTTCCTTGACAATGGGAGCAAGGGAAGGGGTTGAGGAAGATCCGAAAACTCCTTCCTCCAGAATGCCAACTCGTCTTTGAACCCCCCTGACTCATATTCTCGTTGCTGACGAAGACCAAAGTCTTCATACTGAAGGACTGGGGCATCAAGACGGTCTCCATTATATGCCCTCTGTAAGTCCGCAAGTAAAATCTCGAGACTGATGCCATCCATATTTATATGATGATAGCCGATAATAACCTGGTGGGAGGTCGGCGATAGCGAGAGCAGCCGTATTCTCATCGATTCTCCTCGCTCTAGACCAAAAACGTAGTCCTTCATCCGCTGGAATTCTGCAACAATTTCGCTTTCATCTTTGATTGCACGCTTCTCCAAGTAGAGCGGAGGGTCCACAAGAATGTTTTGCTGCGGTTGCCCATCAGGGCCAAGGACGAAGGCTGTTCGCAATGCTCCATGTCGCTGTCCGATTCGTTTCACCGCCCTTTCAAGGTCTGGGACGCGGATACTACCCCTCAAGCTTATCGAACAAGTTACGTTAAATGTTGTTTGATCATCAAGATACTGTCTTAAAAACCAAAATCTAGACTGACCGAAAGATAGTTTTAGAGATCGCTGCACCGACATTTTGGCCGGATTTGGCTCAAGGTCTGATTCTGATATCGATTCCCATGACCCAATGGAGCCCTCTGGTCTCTCAAGGCTAGAGGGCGTGCCGGTTCCTGTGCCTTCAGACGAAGTTGACGCTGATAAGTCTGCAAGAGGAGCCTTTCCAATCGGGACCACAGCTTCGTAGGATTTGGTTGAATCAGGCGAAATGTGGGGTGAGATTTTCTTTGAAGAAGGCTCCTCTATAGGGCGGCTCGGTGCAATAGCTTGGGGCTTCTTAATCTGAGCAGCAGCTTTTGCTGTGTCAATCTCCTGTCCAAGTTGTGGGATAAGGTTGGCCGGGAGCTTTTCCAAGGCGTGAGTCAGTAGCTCGCCTATGGAGGTACCACCAAGGATCTTTAAAACTGGCATATCAACACTGAGTTCCTTGATAAACCAGGTCCGAATCTCAACAGCAATGAGAGAGTCGATGCCAAGCTCATCTGCTCCGGAATCCAAAGTCGAAAACCTCTGCTCTGCTTCTTCAGCACTCATTTGAAGAGTGTTTTTTAGCTTGGTCGTGAATGATGCTTTAAAACGTTAGTAGTGGGCTGGGTATCAAATGTATAACGTACCTCTCAGTATGTCTACCACATCTTGCTGGGTTGTAGCTGCGAGTAGTTGGAGTTTCACAGGGGCAGCGGCATTCAAAGTAGTACTGTTAGCATCAACCCCTTCTGAATGAATAACTATATGCTGAAATTTCGGATTGTCAAACCAGGTTGTCCTATCCGTGCCATTTGCATCGATCAGACGAAGTCCAGTCATTATCTCAAAATGCTGTCCCGACGTTGGCTTGCTGGCGACGACTGCCTCGGCAAATATTTGATGGAAATCCTGCTCTGACATTAATACATTGCCGTAACTACGAAGCGCATTCTGCTGCGCTTGAGTCAACTCTCGTGTAATATATCCGTTGCCGATAATGGCACCAATGTGGACGACAGATGCTGCAAGTCCACGCTTTCTTCTCTGAGCGGCGAGGCCGGCCATGAACATGTTTGCCGCCGCATAATGAGACTGCCCGCCGTTGCCAGTGACTGAAGCAATAGACGAAAAGAAGACGAAGAAATCAAGAGGATTATCGCCGATAATTTCCTGCAGATACTGGCTGCCATTGACCTTAGGCCGTAGAACCTTTTGAACCTTCTCCAAGTTGATATCAGCGAACAGGGCATCATGCAGTACCATGGCTCCTTGAGCTATTCCCACAAGTGGGGGGAGAGTGGTTATTATTTCGTCATATACTTTCTGGACAGATATCTTGTCCGTAATATCACTGGGCAACTCTGTTAGCATGTGATTAAAGGAGGAAAGGCTGTCACATACTTCGATAATATCTTAACAGTTGCGCCAAGTCCTGCCAGTTTCTCTACCCATTCATCATCCACCTTTGGATTTCGACTCGATAACACGACATACCGAGCACCGTGGTCAACCATCCAGGCGCAGAGCGACTGCCCGAGGCCCCCGGTAAGACCAACCAGCCAGTACGTCTTGTCTGCTGAGAAGAGCGGTTTGGAGTCCACAGGCTGGATTTGAACTGAAATCTCTTTGGAACGGTGCCAATCAATTAGATGCAATCCGGCTTTCTGTAGCGATTTCGCGGGGAGATCATTCAGTGCTGTAATATCCGAAGCAGCCAAAGTCACTGACAGGGCTTCTGCCTGTAGCTCTTCAAGAACGTCACTCAGCAACCCAGATAAAGACTGGTCAGGGCTTCTGTGATTAATGTGTGATGTCTTGCTGAGAAGGGTTTCCAGGCTTTCCACTCTTGTATGTTGTGGAAGAATGTCTATGAATCGACTAGCAAGGCGATTCCCAGACGAGAAATTGATAAAGAGATTGGTATCCAGTGGCACCAAAGCTTTGAGAGCGCGGTTTGGAGCTTCAGGGTGAACAAAATCTAGCGATGAATCGTTGCTATCCTCAGTGGACGAAGCAAACTTGACTTTGGCACCAGCTGTACCAGCAAGCTGTGAAAAGACAATCCTAAAGTACTCGGTAGGGTTGAGGATAAAGATAGTCCCACCAGCTGAATGGCGGGCCAGTATTGTTGCAGCAAAATAGCGGTTGGCCAAGCGCCACAATATTTCTGCTACATCCAACGAAGCCGGTATTTGCACAATTTGATCCTTGGCTACCCTCAGCTTTGATTGCAACACAGAGGAAAATCCGACAAATCTTTCGCTAGCAGCGTTTTGTGCCCCGACAAGGAATTGGCGGCCTCCCCCTGGAGTCCATATTGTTTGGAGTGACGAATAGTCAACTTCAATGCTAATATAGTCTGCATTGTTGCTGGAATCTGCAGGCACCCACTTAGCTACCTCATGAATCACGTAACCACTCTTTTCAAATGTGACGGCCACTGCAGAATCGTCACGGATAGTTTCTGCGATTGGACGTCTTGCAGAGTTGTACCGTGCATTTCTAGCACGCTGAAGCTTCAAGCGTGGGACTAGATGCCGTCCATTATCAAGAGCCAGCTCCGGCTCGGCCGACCACAGGATCTCAGCCTCATTTCCTTCTTTCTGCCAAGCGCTTGTGGCTTCAAATCGCAAGAGAGCTTCTGCAATGGCGTCGGCATCATTTTTGCTCGGTGTGCCGAGGTCGAAGAACTGGAGATTAAGGTGTGGCAGCTCAAGCAGGAGCGTACGACCAAGGCCTATTGTCATTCCAGAGAGGGGGCTATCATCTCTTGCCCCGCGCGTGATCCAGAGTACAGATTTGGACTTTTCAAAGAGCTGCTTAAGGATCTCGATTTTTTTCTCCGAAATCGATTGGAAAATGGGTTCATCCAGATCAATTAAACTTAAGACGGAGCCTTGGGATGGAATATCCGTGCTTGTAAGGAGCTCAAGAGTATCGACATGGTTAATGTTGCCGATAAATCCACCCAAAAGGCCGATTATTCCTCCCAGTAGTTGAAGAGAGCTTGACGTAGTTCCACCCAAGATCGTCAGTTGGGGAATTGTCACCTCCAATCGAGGTGATATTAGCGGCTGACGGAGGAAGCTAATGCGGTCATCGACAGCCTGAGCTGCTATAACTGACAAAGGATATGGTAAGGGGTCCAAGTCTGGAGTTATCGTTTCTATTCCCGCAAATCCAGAGTTCCGCAGAGCCACGTCCCAATCCGATGCTGTAATGCAAGGTGACAGGATGCGGCCATCATCGCGACCAAGCCACCATCCTGGTAAACCGCCAAACACGAATCCCAGCCTAGCTTGACCATTGTTTGTGATCTCAAGCATGATGAGATACCCGCCAGGTTTCAGCAGCCGGCGTGCATTTTTCAGGGTCTCTTCGAGCTGAGCGGTAGCATGAAGTACAAGGGATGCAATTACCAGATCAAACGAGTGGTCCTTAAACCCTTGTGACTCGGTGTCCTTTTCAATGTTAAGCGTCTTGAACGCCATCTTTGACGAATACTTCTGGAAAACTTCCTGGGCCTTTTCAAAGAAGCCACTGGATATATCTGTGAAGACATAATTTGCGAATGATTGATCTAGCTCCTTGAGGATGGACTTTGTTGCCCCTCCAGTTCCGGCTCCTGCATTAATTATTAGACAAGGGTTCACAAAAGCAGGCTCACGACTCTTACCAATCTCCAAGATGTTCATGTGTGCGTAGCGGTGAGTTATCTGACCAACCATCCGAGCCAGATACTTAGTATACTCCTGGAACCCGAGTGCATTGACGTAGTAGTCGTTGAGCATATTATCGTTAAGCATATGTTCCAAGATCGTGGTCTCGCCGCGAATCACGGCTGGGAGATTCTCGCCAACAGCATGCATAATGCGCAAATCAATGCTTTCAGGGTGGCTTGTTAACTTAGTTAGCAACAGCATCTGTAACCATGGAGAACTTTTGCAGCTTACCGCTTAATCAGTGCTAAAATCTGCTCATGTGTATCAGCAGACCACTGTTTCTTGATATACTGATGCTTTCCACTAGCCACGGCGGAAAGAACATGATCTACAAACTTGAAGAGACTAGTATGATGTTCCTGGAAGTTTTTTCGCCACACGTCGGATATCTCAGTATCCAGGTTACGGAGGTAGTAATATGCTACTCTCTCAAAGGTATATGCAAGCGCATAGTGGTCTGTGGTTGCTTTGCCGTCCCATGCAGCAGCCTCTCCATCTGGAGCAGACGTGTCCCAGACCATCTCAGAGAACAAATGAAAGTCGTCTCCGGAGGTGGCTTCGGCAAAAGGCCTTGCACGCATCCCTTCTAGTTGGAGCATTGTATGCCTTCCATCGGCGGTGAATATATCAACGTCTCCTTCAATGGCTGCACGCTCGTCTCCTGTAATGGTTGCATCAAATTGGAGTTGCTCTTCGATATTGGTGGTGGCCTGCCATAGCAAAGGATTCACACGGATTCTCCTGAGATTTGTGGGCACGTGGATAGACCATAGCCTGCCATCTCCAGGCCAGCAGAACGCGAGAATGACTGACTGGATGGCTGCATCTAGAGTTGCCGGGTGGACCAGAAGGCCAGGATCAGAATCACTTGAGACACCTTTAGATATCAAGCCCCTTGCAGTTCCCAGCTTCCTCTTCAGCGAAGATAGTCCTCTAAATGGACCAGAGTATTCATAGCCGACTTCGCTCAATGAAGTATAAAATTGATCAGGACTAACATCGACCAGGCTCGACGTTTCTGATGGCCTTGACGGAAGAGTATCGACAGAAGGGCTTCCCAGCTCAAAGAGCAGACGGCCACCACAGTTCAAACTGAGGTCGGAGGTATCATTTCCGGTGGCAGAGAAATGTGAGAAGTCTGCAGACACGCTATTTCCATCTCGGATGATATTGGTGAGACTGAAAAGCGTCTCAATGCTTGATTCTTCGTCGTTGAAAGCTATTGCCTGTCCGATGATGACATCTTGGAGTTCGATTATTCTGATACTGTCCTTACCAGCCAAATACCTTGCAGATTCCAAGACGGCTGCGACGTATCCAGCGCCTGGAAAGACTATTTGCCCTTGAATTTGATGGCCAGCTAGCCAAGGAATCTCTTTGGGGCGAAGTACATTTCGCCATCGTAGCTGATTGTCGGCGCCATCCACGGATCGAGTACCCAGAATCTCATGAATCGGCTCACTCCGAGTACGGAAGGCTTTTGATAGACGTGACTCGTGCCAGAAAACCCGATCATGATCCCATGGATAAGTGGGAAGATTTTTCAAGAGCTTACGATGCTCGGCCTTGGAGACGAGGTTATCATATCCCGAGAAATCAACGGCTGATTCCCCGAATGTCTCCCAGAGATAGGCCAAAGTATCAGAGAATGCCTCGATGTCATTAGACTGTCGTCGTAGAGTCCCGGTGTATGCAATGATATCGCCAGAAAGTGCTTCGATTGTCTGTTTTACGGGCCCTTGCAACGCTGGGTGTGGCCCCACCTCAAGTGCAACATCAAACGGTCCTTTCTCAGTGACCGCTAGTTCAATAGCCTGAGAGAACAGCACTGGGTTGACCATATTATCCGTCCAGTATGTTTCAGAAAGATTACTTGACTCAGTGATCTTCTGGACGGTAACGCTGGAGAACCAGGAACAATCGGAATTTGGCTTACGAAGCGGCGAAATACCACTCGCTCTGATGGATTTGACGTATGCTTCAGAGCAAGGCACCATGTGGTGAGAGTGGTACGCCTTATCGACCCTGACAATTCTTACAAACTTCTTTTCGTCTTCAAAAACATCTTTTGCCTGATTGATTGCATCTTCGTCGCCTGAGAGAGTTACGCTTGCTGGGGAATTACTTGCGGCGACTGTGAGACGGCCAATAAATCCTGGTAGCTCGCAGAGCTCTCTGGCATCCTCTAAAGAGGTCCCTACCGCAAGCATAGCTCCCGTTTGTCCACTTGGGCTAGATGAAAGCTTACCGTGGAAACCACGATAGTAAGCAATACAGATGGCATCCTCTGGGCTGGCAATTGCACCTGCAGCATAGGCAGCTGCGATTTCACCAGATGAGTGGCCAACTACCGCTTTGAACTCAATCCCTGCATTCCTGATAAGCTCCACCAGAAGAAGCTGGACTGCGGTACATAGAGGCTGTGACAATGCTGATTCACCGACTCGGGACGTTGATGAATCCGCAAGAAGCTCTTGAGTGAGTGACCAGAGAGGTCGATCAGGCAGCGGCAGTTGGGCTAGTCTCTCCTCAAGACGTCCAATAAACTGTTTAGCGTACTCAGAGCCTAAGACCAGGCTCTTTCCCATGCCAGCCCATTGTGCGCCTTGGCCAGTAAAAATACCAAGAACTGCTGGTTTTTTTGTGACGGCCGAGCGAGCGCTAGGGTCTTCTATGAGCTTCCGAGTATTTGTTCGAACTGCCTCGACAGCCGAGTCAATCTGAGAGATGAGTCGGTCTGCGGAAGTGGCAGAAAAGGCTATCTTAGATGGCAAAGCAGACCTTCTAGTGGTTAACGTTTTACTCAGGCTTCCCAAGTCGACTGAGTGGTTGTCTCTAAGGTAGGAGGAGTATCCTGTTAAAGTGGCCAAGAGCGAACGCTCATTGGCAGCAGAAAATGTAAATGGAGTATAGACCGTAGGGCTCAACGTAAGTGTATTCCGCAATGATGCTACAGTCGGCTCGTAGTGCTCTAGAATTGCGTGGGCATTGGCGCCTCCAAAGCCAAAGCTGTTGACGCTGACACGCCGAGGCCCACCGTTGGTGTCAGGCCAACTCCGAGAACGTGTAGGCACTTCGAGCCTTCCGTAGAAGGGTTTAATCGCAGGATTAAGATTTTCAAACAGTAAATTTGGTGGAACAGTGCCATTTTGAAGGGCAAGGGAAGCCTTGAGAACAGCTGCGAGCCCGGCAGTCCCTTCGGTGTGGCCCACAATAGTTTTAATGGAGCCTACATATAGGGTTTGATGTTGGTCTCTTTGGCCACCGAAAAAAGCTGTGCTTATAGCTTCTGCCTCTATCGGGTCTCCCGCGGGCGTTCCAGTACCATGAGCTTCAAAAAACTGGGGACGATCGCTGGCCTTATCCAAATCTAAATTTGCTTTCGCATATGTCTCTCGAATCAAGGTGGCCTGAGCTATTGGACTTGGCATGGTTATGCCCTTCGTTCGGCCATCTTGATTGATTCCAGTTTCCCGTACTACACATTCGATGTGGTCACCATCTGCAATTGCTTGGCTCAGGGTCTTTAGCACCACAGAAGCAATACCATCACCTCTTGCGTAGCCGTTGGCATCTCGATCCCACATTCGAGACCTGCTCTCAGGGGACAGCATTTTCAGCTTGCTCTCGGCAATATATTGCTCAGGTCCCAGAATAAGGTTGGATCCAGCAGCGATAGCTACTTTGCAATCCCCGGACCGAAGAGTTTGTACGGCCTGATGTAAGGCTACAAGACTAGATGAACAGGCAGTGTCGATGGTCATTGAGGGGCCATGCCAGTCAAAGAAATAGGATACTCGGTTCGACAAGATGCTGCGAGCGGTACCAGTTGCAAAATAAGTTGGGAATCCATTTGGATCCCGGTTGAGAAGGTCGGCGTAGTCGCCACTCATGAGTCCCACGTAGACGGCGGTGTTTGATCCCTGCAGACCAGCAATGCTTAGCCCAGCAGATTCAACTCCCTCGTATACAGTTTCTAGCAGCAATCTCTGCTGTGGATCAACAGAATTCGCCTCGACAGGCTTGATGCCAAAGAATTGCGCATCAAAGAGACGGTGGTCCTCAGATAATAAATAAGAATCCTTGATATTGCTCGTTCCATGATGCAGTCCGTCTTCATGGTAGAAGGATGTTGGATTAAACCGGCTTTCAGGAATAGGGGTCAGAAGGTCGCGAGGCTCGCGTAGGAGCTCCCAGAGCTTTGAAGGCGAGGTTGCTCCTCCTGGGAATCGACACCCACTTCCAATAATGGCAATAGGCTCATTCTGATGGCCGTGGTTGATAGGAGTAGCGGCGCCCATGTTTAAAAGGCGACTTTTGCAGACTGATGTTGTTTCCAATTATTCATGAAACTGGCAATGTTGAATAGCTTCAAGGCCAGACAGTTCCAACATTTCGTCCGCTTGCGTCCTCATAACTTCAATTCTTCTCCAATCTTTGATGTGTAGTTCGAGCTTCTCACAATTCCACCGACTACCGCCGATTGCCGACATGGCCACCGATAGCTACATTCGGTGGCGCCGAGCTTTGACTTGCACTGTTACCACGAGCTCCGACTCCGAAGCCCGAATCTGCTCTTAGCTGACCACCATGGCGTATAGTGTCGACATCTCGTGCTAACGGTACAAGGAAATGGAGAGGCAGAATCTGCCAAAAGAATGTATCGTACCTCAGCAGTCCCGCAGTAAGTGAGCATAATTCCAGTAGGCTGAACTATCGGAAGCCTAAGCAAGCTTGACTCTTTGGAGATGTGGAAGGGAGAGGAAAAGCCCCGAACAAAGAGAGGAAAGGGACAAAGACCCACCACATCATGCTGTAAGCTGCATTGATAAGAGACAGGCCAGGTGCACAGGAGCAAGGTTAATTCGGCAGAAGGACCCTGCATAGGTCGTAATCCCACTTCAGAATTCATGTGAACGTTCTGAGCATTGGTTGCGGCTACTGCCTGCCTGTGTGGCGTATAATCCCCCAAACTCCACGTGATGCTAGACTTAGGAGAAAAGCACCTTCTTACCATAGATACTGGAGATGCTATACAGATACTGGTCGTATAGTATCGTATAGTAGGCAGCAGAAATGTCAGACAATCGACCCGCCGTGCCGGATCTTCAGCTGATCGTCAGCAGTATGCCAATATGCCAAAATCCCGCGGGGAATGCCACGGGGTAGCCACGCTGACGGAGAGTTGTAGTTCGCATCCACATGCTGTATGCATGCGGGAGCATCATCCGGCTCCGGCTTCATCTTTGCAAAGCTCGCCATCAACACTAATCCACGGCACTAAGCGCAAGTTAGCCCCTAGTGAACCTGTTGATACTGCGGCCATACATGAGGTACATGATAGTTTTCTTTCTTCTGCCATACAACAGGTGGCAGGTTTGGAAGGAGCTTTGATGTACTGTACTTTAGTGTAAACACAGGGCGTTCTGTAGATCTCACACAATGCAGCACCTTAATCACGTCAAAGGCCACTAACGATCCTAGTAGCCTTCCCTATCTCCCATCAAATCCCCGCACCTATCCCACCTACTCCATACCTATCCCACTCCTATCCCACCTATCACTTATTAACCGTACGAGCAGTACTGCTGATGTAAGCAGATACGCGCAATACAGTACTCCTACAGTTCTACGGAGAAGGTAGAGTACTTTACTAGTTACTAGGCTTACCGCCCAGTCACCAGTACCCACCTCTCCC
>JPJW01002274.1:0-15158 GCA_000750755.1 Pseudogymnoascus sp. VKM F-4513 (FW-928)
ACTGGGGTGGTGGGAGGTGATTTAAGAGTCGATTTGAAACTTTGGAGTGGTGATGAGTAATGTTAGCTGTCAGAGATGGCTTACTTCGACACCGGGCCACGGATAGTTATAGACTTTATAGAATAAATGTCTGGAATGCCATCAATTCACTACCGCTAGCGTGTATAATTGCAACAGGGTAATGTGCCAGGTCGCAGTTTCTCAGCTACTAACTCTTATCATTACAGTATGGCGAATGTGTCATGCCATAGCATCTCTTCCCAACCTTGCATCTTCAGTTGTTTGGCCATGTTGCCATGATCCCCTACTCAACTCTCTTCCATTCCACATGACGCTCGGTGCCTACGAAGGTAGACCCCAGGAGCATAAGAAACTCTTCTTTGTCTCCCTTTTCTCCTAGTTGAAGCTTCAGCCGGGTTGGCCACTTCTCAACGACGGTGTGAACCTCCTTCATCTCAACGTTCAATTCCGCAGAAATTTGCTTGAACTTGTGGTATACCATGTATCTGATATACAGTTAGCTTCAGTTCGCCAATTATTCTGATTATCGAATTACCTTTCGAAATGCTTATCCACATCGGCAACTGAATCGCGCGCATCCCACATTCTCACCATATCCGGGCTACTTGGATTAAGCAGAGAGGAAATATCAAGCGGAAGAAATTTAATGATACGGTCGTCGCCACCACCTTCGTTATCCGTATTTTCGGTTTTAGCTACCTCCTTTACTGCGTTGATAAACGTAGTAATGAACGTAGCGTGCGGGTTCTGTCGCGGCGATTGCATAAGTGGAGATAGTTTAGCAAGAGTATCGCGGATTCCGAGATAGAAGGAATCGGAAATATTGGCCGCCTTTCACTACATTAGCATGAGCGACGTCAGTGTCTGATAACATACCTCTATTCTTGAGTATTTACCCTTTTCGAGCTTTTGAGGCAGCTCTTTTGCGTCAACGTTATACAAGTCGAAACTGACTCGGGTTTCCTTGAGGCGACCCAGAAACTTGTTCAACAATTTGTGAAGAAAAAAGAACAGTTTACCGTACCAGTCCTCTGGCGCGGAAGATGATGTTTGTTTGATATCCGAGGTTTGCCATCCCCCGGAGGGGTTAGCTTGATCATCCATTGCCCATTTCTTAGAACTGGAAAACAATGTTCTGCATCGTGGTAGTTAGTATTGTTAAGGGTACTAGGGAGGTAATAGACACTCACGGGTTTGGCACATCAAAGGCACTGCGTGGATGTCCAAAAGGCAATACCAATCCATCCTCTCGGAACCTCTGCTTGGCAATGCGCATCGCTGGGGATGCCTCTTTATAGTACCATCTGTCTCTGAAATCGGCCCTTTCAGAAGCAAGCATCACGGCTCTGCGAATCTGTGTGGCATTCTCAAACGTCATGCTATCCGATACGTCGCAGAATACACGAAGACGACTCCAGTCACTCTTCTTCAGTACTAGGCGAAGAGTTTGGCCCGCTGAGAACTCCCAGGTTTTCGCCAGGACAGCGTTTGGTGGCTTGCCTGCAATGCGCATGCACACCTCCACGATCATTGGCTTCACTCTGTTTTGAAGGAGAGAGTAGACACTTGAGGGGATGGATGCAGAATACCAAACATGGATTAATGCCTCTGCTATATATGGTGGCGCGTTGGTCTCCCCAGCCTCATTGCACCCAACAGTGTCTTGAGAAGTAAGAGCTAGAAGGAGGAGGATAGCGTTTCGTGCCACGACATCAAACTCTAGATCATTCATAGTGATGTTGAACTGTTGAGTCATTCCCTTAGGGACATTTGCAATTGTTTTTACGACATGGCGTAAATCTCCCGAGGCTGCAACATGTTATTGTATGCCCTACAAGTTCGGCGGAAGATTTACCTGCAAATAGCAACGAAATGTCCTCTGCATAGCCAAGGCCTTCATTCTGTTCCAGTTTTAAGACGTCCATTGCCGGTGTATTTCCCCACAGGTATTTTCCACCCCCGAACGGGTTGTGGAAGTTTGAAGCAGCTGCATTGGTCTCCCACGCTGGCTGGCGACCTTCGCGGTAATATGCTGGCTGCCACTTGTCTTTGCTCATAGGAGACTTGCAATATTTCTTGTGCTCCGGCCAGTGAGTTTTTTGGCAGCTTGTCGAGCAATACTAATATGTGTTAGTGTGCAATAAGTTGACTGCTTACTGAGTGGGGGTGGAGGGGCGCTGACCACAACAAGTCTACAATTTGCGCACACTTTATTTCCGAGTTGCTCGCAAGGACTCGAACCGGAAGTCCAGTTTCCACAAGCGGGGAGGAGGACTGGAGAAGTACTCATAATGTTGGCGTGTATTTAGAGAAAGTGTTTTGTGGAATCGAATGAGTTGAGTACTGTTGTAAACATAACAAAACCTGGTGCAAGCAGGCGAGAAATAAAATAACTTCAGGAGCTGTTACCGTACCAATATATTAGCGGTTGGCCTGTTGGATTCTTTGTTAAGGAATTAGAGAAGGTGACAACACATATGGGTACACGCATAAAAACCACCGCTGTTTGTTCAGTCCAACTCTCATTGCTCTGATAGCAGCTCTTGGCTGCAGGGCTTAGTGCTGGGATGGCTGCTAGGGGCTTGCCGACCCATATGTTAGACCTGTCAAGCTCTTCACAAGTGCCCATGGCTGCTGCAGCTGCGTGACTAGTGCTGAGTCATTAGGCAACACTCTATTCTGGCGTACATAATCTATCAAACTTATATAATTAACTCTAAATCAGAAAAGGGATGAAGAATATTGCATTCCTCGCCTTTACCAAATAGTTGGAGGACCAAAACCCTCCTATCGTACCTCTGCTCTTACATGCAGGGCTACGCCTGCGCGGCCTTGGATGTCAATAGCTCCTCATCCCACCCACCCGCCACGAAAAGCAACATGAACCCTCTTCAAGGGACGCAGGCAAACGGTGGCCCGCAGCCCCCTCTCGCACAGGCTGACAACAGCTGGACCAACGACACCTGGACAGTTGACAGCGCCGATGTATTCGTTCGCTCGGGTCCCAATGGGATGAATCGTTTCGCGCCCTGGGGACCCGGGGGGGCCAATGGGTTTGGCCCCGGCTCCAAACCCGAAGACGAGTGAGCTTCCATCCAACGCATCCCTTCACAAGGAGCCAACTAACCCCGCGACAGACCCGAGCGCGTAGATCCCATCTTTCCGCATCCAGCACATTCTTTGCCGGTCCCGGAACTCATATTTGATTTCCGGATGAGTATTAAGCATGATCCGTATGTGGCTCGGCACTACGAGTGCAGAGATCAAGAATTGGATTCCTATTAGCAGTGGCACGTGGTCCGGGAAGTTTGGGTCGGGGAGTGTTCTCGTAGGTTTTGCTGGATTCATTTTACGTTTCCCATCTTCTATCTTGTGAGAGAGCGGGACAGGGAGCAGGCTGACATGCCAATGCAGCCAGGAGGCCATGCGGTACATAAAGCCCACAATATATCATGCGTGTCGGAATTGAAGATGGACTACCTCATTCAGACGTTTGACGAGCCACCGGCAACGATCGCTGTCCGTGTAGACGCTACCAGGACGGGCCCGCCCGAGGTGCTGAAGATGCTGCGTCCAGGGTGCCAGGAGGGGGTTGACCCGAGGAGGTACAAGTTCCGATTTTCTATGAGGATGGAGACGGATGATCAACGGTATGCGGAGAAAGTAAACTTTGCTTTGTGGGTTGGGAGTGGGGTGAAGAATGAATGGGAGTTTGTCTATGAGTGAGTCTTCACATCCCTCCTTTTAAAGGCGCTGGGCGAAGATAAAGCCGCTTACTAACTGTTTTTGTAGTGCCTATAGAGTACAGTGATTGAGCCGCGGAACGTTATTTGCAGGAAAAATGTAATTAATCTGTGTAATGCACACTATAATTTGTTGGTAAAACTGTAGCTCCTTGCGGTTTGCAAGAGCCGATGCACAAAACTATTGGCAAACCTCTTCAATTTGTTCGAGTGTCGACTCTGTTTGACACTGCCACCTAGTAAACGATAGTGTATTCATTCCAGAAGCCAGATTTTTAACAATAGTCCTCCTTGCCCACTCCTCGTCCCAAACCTAGCTCCTCATTACTCCAAGCCCGCCATTATAAACGGTCCATTTGCCCAATATTTACAGCGTCACCACCACTTTCTGTGCTGATACACCCTTCTTACTAAGCTCAAACGCCTCCTGGATACTCTCCAGCCCGTGTCCACCCTCCAATGGCTCCGGCGCACACTTATACGCGCCCTCCTCCAATGCCTTTGGCAAGAAATGCTCAAACACCGCCGGTCCAACCTCATTATCCTTCAGATCGCTCCCGAAGATAAACTTCGCGCCCACCCCCTCAGGTACCTGCGCGGGATCAAACTGTACCGCCATAGCCACGAACTTGCGGCCCTCGCTCCCGACGACAACGTCCACGCATGCCTTCGCAACGCCCACATTTACCGCTGGGTCCGCGCTCCCGATGGCTAGGGCGCCAGCGGACTTCTTGCCTGCGAATGCAGCGATAATATCTGCTGTCACAGTCGGACTATTGTAGTCAAAGACGGCGCTCGCTCCAAGCCCACGGACATAATCGAAGTTCTTGGGCGAGCTTGTAGTGATGACCTCGTACCCCGCCCCGATGGCTAGCTGGATGGCGTTGCAGCCAACGCTGGTGGCGCCGCCCCAGATAAGGATGGTTTCGCCCGTAGGCTTTGGTGGCACGGTTGGGTGCTGCAGTGCAAGATAATCTTTCTGGAAGAGTCCGCAGGCGGCGGTGGAGATAGCAAGTGGGATGACGGCAGCTTGCGAGTAGGTGACTGAGGCGGGGATGGGGGATGTCACGACCTCGGCGACGACTGAGTAGGCCTGGAATGCTCCTTCGGCGGTACCAGTGGTAAGCCCCGCGGCTGTGGCGACGACGCGATCGCCGGGTTTAAAACGGGTGATTGAGGATCCGACTTCGACGACTTCACCGGCGATGTCAGATCCAAGGATGGTGGGATACTGGATCCAGGGGAATAGGGCTGCTCCCATCAATTGGATGCCCCAGTCCACCATGTTGATACCTAGAGCATGGTTGCGGACGACGAGTTGAGTGGGAGATGGAGCAGTATATGGCGCGGGGCCAACGGTGAGAGAGGTGGACTTCTCGGCGGTTAGCCAAGCTGCTGTGTTGGTTGGAGACATGATTATGATCAAAATTATACTGTGCTATCGAAGTAGATGTTTTAGGCGCGATGCTATGTAAGCTTGTTTAATCTGTAGTTGGTGCAGGAGTTCTTGGAGTTATATGTCTGGCCACGCGTGGGGTCGGTCGAGAACGGGTTTAGCAGGTCCTATCGGATTTTAGCAAATTATCTCCACGGCAGGTCCGGTTTTTGTAATGCTCTGGAGTATAGTATGCCGTGGTAAGAATTATCTGCACCGTTGGGCGTAAGTTACTCTATGCAGAATACGTATAGACGGATCAGCATGTTAGGCCAATTCCATCTTGGCGATTTCCATGGGGTCTGCATTGATGACGCAGGTCGTGTCACAGTGATAACTTCGAAATCTGCGGTTAACCATTCCAGTCGTGATTTACGATTCGGGACCTCGAATATACGACAAATATGCAACGCACAGTAGACAAAAGATGGAATATACAGGAGTCTCAGATTAGCATACTCTAGTGGTCGATTTTGAGGGAGAAATCAACATGCGGCACGCCCTGGTGAATAGCGCTCGTCGAGATGATATCGATATCTGCTTCTGTTAGCCAAAACTCCACATTCAAAGTATAGCACGCTCATCTTACCATTACACACATACTCCTTCACGTTATCCCTTGTAAGTCCCCCGCTGCACTCCAGCAGAACCGCCTTCTTCCCCTCCAATCTTCCCCGTATCGACTTCGCCGCAACCTTCAACCCCTCACCCCCAAAGTTATCCAGCATCACCACATCTGCACCCGCCGCAATCGCCTCATCCGCGCCCTCCTCGCTATCAACCTCCACCTCGATCTTAAGCGCGAACCCGCCCACCTTCCGCGCGGCCTTGACAGCCTCCGTTATACTCCCCCGCGCCCAAATATGGTTATCCTTGAGCATGATCATGCTCGACAGGTCATGCCTGTGCGCATCCGCCCCACCAACAAGCATGCCATATTTCTCGACCACCCGGAACCCCGGAGTCGTCTTGCGTGTCCCGGCAAGGATGCCAGTATATCCCGCACCCCGCACCAGCTCCACCATCTCGTTACTCGCCGTCGCAACACCCGAGCACCTCGCCAGTGCGTTCAGTGCCACGCGCTCGCCTAGCAGAAGCTGCCTCGTCGGTCCGGATACGGTCGCGACGCGGATGGGGTTCCCGGGTGTGGGCGCAACGGCAGCGCCCTCGGACAGGTGCCAGGTGACGGTGCAGCCGCATTGGGCGAAGACTTCGGTGAAGAAGGGGACGCCGGCGAGAATGCCATTCGACTTGGCGAAGAGGGTTGCGGTGCGGGGGGAGGAGCCGACGACGTAGCCGGCGGGGTCGAAGGAGGGGCAGTCTTCGGCGAGCCAGCTGGTGATGAGGGATTTGTAGGAGGAGGGGAGGAGATCGGCGAGATCGGGGGAGGACATTTTGGCTGTTGTGTCCTTCGTGGTCGTCGTAATTCGTCGGTAGGCTGTAAATTGACAGATGCTATGTGTCGTTATGCTGGTGGTAGAAGTCTGGCGGGAGTTAAGTAGTTGTGAGATACTGCGATGATTGGCGCAGTTCTCGGCGGGGTCCGGTGCTTGTAGTGGGGTCATTTTGCCCAGACATCTGGCGGGGTCTAGCGTGATGCCGCGGCCGATCCGGCGATGACACTTTTTTTATCACTTGGCACCTAATACTTTCACGCTGGGGCTGCTATGAGCAAAATCGACGCGTTTGAACTTCTAATACTATAACCATTGTATCATGCTTCGTAATATTCTAGTTACTCAACAGGTTGAGCTACAGGGGATGCGGCGGTTGGTAAAGAGCGATGGGGACATTGGACAGTCTCAGGAGGGAAGGCGCGAGGTGGAGTTTGTAGATTTACATTGGGAAGGAGCGATGGGTAGATCCAGTCAAGAACGAAATCACAAACAATGAAACCCCAAAAAACCGTTATATATCATGAGAATTTCCATTTAAAGCTCCCATATGTGCAGATAATACGTACGAGTACACGCTATATAACCACCCAGGCCCAACAAAATAGTCATATCGAAATATAAACCAGCGCAAAACGCGCAAGTAACATGATAAAAACGTGACAATGCAAATGCAAATAAATCCCAAATCCCAGTTCGGACACCAAACCCGGCGGGCCGCTTCTACGATATACGTGTGGCTCCGCAAAAACGGGGGGCCGTTTTAGCGACTCTGCTCAAGCTCACCCTGGAAGATGAGTGAGAGAGTATGCTGATAAAATTAAGCTCCGTGGAGGAACAAAGAGAGAACGAGAGTCTACAACGCATGACCGTGCGTTGTAGTCTCGGTATCTCTGTATGGCGCGCCCTTCTCGGGCGACGCCTCCATGTCGGGCGTCGCGGCATCGAGGGTCGGATCGACCTTCCCTGTAGAGCTTTCGTTGCTGCGCACAGTAGTCATCTCCACCACCTCGTCGTCCTCGCGCCAGAAATCACGTTTGCCGCGGGCCGCGCGCACGACCCACGGTGGCAGAACACCTCCAACGAGCTTGTACGTCCAGGGCTCCTTGTGGATCTTTCCGGGTGGGACCAAGCGGCCGCCAGAGGCCTTCTCGATGATCCAGACGGTGGTGTTGATGATGATGTAGGTGATGATTCCGCCGATGAGACCATAGGCGATGGAGTAGGTGAAGGGCATGACGGCGAGGGTGACGAACGCCGGGATGGCGTCGCCGGGGTAGCGCCAGTTAATTGCGGCGGCGGCTTTGCACATCATGGAGCCGACGATGACGAGGGTGCAGCCGGTGGCCCAGGGTGGGATGGACGCGAAGATCGGGGCGAAGAAGATGGAGATGAAGAAGCAGATGCCGGAGGTGATGGCGGTGAGACCAGTCTTGCCGCCTTCGGAGATGCCGGCACCTGATTCAATGAAGGCGGTAACGGGGGAAAGGCCGAAGAGGGAGCCAATTGTGATGCCGAAGGCGTCAACCATGTAAGCTACTGCGGAGCCTTCGAAATCCTGGGTGACGGGATCAACCGCGCCGGAAAGATGGGCCATGGAGTAGAGCGTTCCGGTACAATCCATAATATCGACGTAGAGGAAAGTGATGAATGCAAGACCAAACTGCCCACTAACGCCCTTCAAGTTCCAGTTCAGAACATTGAGCGTCTTCTCAATTGGATGGAAGGTGACGACTTGTTTAAAGAAGTCGAACATCTCATCTCCAGCAGGTGTGTGAGGGAAGTACGTGACAGCTGAGTTGCGAGGCCAGGAGGTGATCGCAACGAGAGCGATACCAGCAATAATCGCGCCCTTGACTCTGTACATGAGCAGGACAGCTGTAAGCATGCCGCCGCAGAAGATCCCGATCCACATGGTGGGGGAGCGCATCTTCGTCGAGTTGGGGCATATTCCATCAACCATTGCGGATGCAACACAACCGGCAAGCTCGACGGGTGTGTCCTGCGCGCCAGTGATGAGGCCGATTCCAGCGCTGTAGCCCAGTCCGATAATAGCTGGAGGATATTAGCATCCCCTGTCTAGGTCTCAGGGTCCGAAGGTACTTACTCAAGTAAAGTCCAATGCCGACAGATGAGGCCAGCTTGATGGAAGCTGGAATAGCCCTAGCGAGCCATTGGCGCATCCCCAGCAGCGAGAGTCCCACAAACACCAGTCCCTCGACGAAAACTGCAGTAAGCGCGAGGTTATATGAGACAGGTCCCGATCCGTGGAATCCGACAACAGTGTATGTGAAGTAGGCGTTTAGACCCATTCCAGGCGCAAGGGCAATCGGCATGTTCGCGCAGACACCCATCATGACGGAGGTGAGGGCGGCAATGGCAGCAGTGCCGGTGACAAAGTCGCGGTGGATAATCGCAAGGCAGGTCTGGTAGCCTGGGTCGTCGTCGCAGCTCGTCATGCCCGCGGGGCACTCGCAGGGGCCGCCGCTATCGGTGAGGATGCCGGAGTTGACCTAAACTTCGTCAGTTGGCGCTCCAAAGGTTGAGATAGAGGGGCATACCGAGATGATGTAGGCCATGGCGAAGAAGGTCGCCAGACCGGCTCTGACCTCGGTCAGGAAGCGCGAGTCCTTCCTCTCATAGCGCTGCGAGGTGTTAGACTTGAGCGGCGCAGGCGCAGGCGCAAGAGCAATGATCGGGTACTCACATGTCCTGAGCCTTCGAGACGGAAGCGGCGACCGATGATGCTCCTCGCAACACGATCATTGATGATCTTCGTGTAGTCCTTCATGTTGGAAGTTTCGCGTCAGAGAAGCTGTCCGGCGCAAACTCTGGAGTGCAAGAAACCGATATCCCAGCGCCTAGGCAAGGGAAGGACGGCTGTTTATGTAGAAAGTCAGCGTCTGAGGGTCGGCACTCGACGGACGCGACTATGAATATTCGGCGCGTATGAGTATGGAGAGGTAGGAGCGGTTCATGCGGCCATGAGTAGAGAGGCTTAAAGAAGTTTCTCGCGACGGTTCCGGCCGAGATGGCTTATCTCGATCTTATGCAGCCCATGAAATTGGGGTTGGAAATGACTTACCACGCACAGGATCACACAGGATGGGGACCTGCAAATGTTATGCACGAAAAAGCTTTTAGTTTTCTTCTGACATGAGATAAGACTAGGCCTGAAGAGGCATTAAGTCAAATGCGATGGCAGAGCTAGTTAGAGCTAGTTGCTTTTAGAACGGGGTGGCCGGGCTGTTCGGGCTTCTTTTGGTGGAGTTCGGTGAGGATTCGGCCAAGTGAGATAAACTAGGTTGAACTAGGGGCAAATAGGGTCAGCTAGGGTATTAAGTGCGGGGAGCAGGCACGCGAGGACCACAAGCCAATGGATATCATACCGCGGTCTAAGGCCAGTCAGAAAGGAGTAATAAAGTTAGTCCGGGAATAGTAAGTGCGTAGTGAGAAAATGGTGTGGAGGGCGGAAAGTACGCGTTTAGAGTGGAGAGTGGAGATGAGAAAAGATAAGGGAGATGAACGGGCGGGAATAGTAGAAGAGAGAGGTCGGGAATAGTAGTAGGTCGGGAGATATAAGGAAGGAAAATAAGAAACGTTGTATGAGTTTACTTGTACCTGGATAGATGGAGGCACAAGGTTGGGAGAGCGGCAACGTGGGGGGTGATGATTCATGCGTATGCGCAAACAAATTTTCCCATGTTGTAATGGAAAGTTCTTAGAACCTATAACCATGCAAGCTAATGATCGTTACTGCCGATATCCCATGCCGTATACTGTACTATACATAGTAAGTACCGTACCCAAAGCCGTAGATGTATGCGACAATCCCTTCCCACCATCGAAGGCCGGTAACATCAATATAAAACGAAATAAAGGAAACAAGGCGTCAAAAACAATAAAAAGAACGATAAAACAATTAAAACGACGTACCATCACAAAACAATCCCCATCTGGGTTCAAACCTCGGCTCGTATCCAGCACCCTGTCACCGAACCGCCACCGACCGCCACCCCACGTATCGGCGAATCGGCGCTCCGCCCTTATCTCCCCCTGGTGCCGCCTTATCATATCTCTGCTCGCCCACCCCTATCACCAGTCCCACGACCACACCCATTGGCACCGTTCTGTCTCTATCATTTCCCCGCATTACGGGACACCCCGTTGGATCTGCCCTGGAGATGTGCTGATACCAAGAATTGGCGGGATGTGGCGAACGCCGGGCTGGGTGGCTGCTGATGCAACAGCGTCTGAGCTGTGCGGACGGTGCGGCGTGGCAGACGAGCTCGTGGTGATACGGCCACGCGGACCTGTGCGACTCGGGAGTATCAGATGAGTTCAGACCTGCCGAGCTTACCGAGCCTTCTTGCATATTTGCCACAAATGCTCTGTGCAGTTGTTGTAGAGCGAGTTGACACAGGTGAGTTGCACAGAGGCTTCCCCGTGTCACGCTTACCTCCGCTTCGCCCCCAACGAGCAGTGGACTTGGCACGGAGTACAAAGGGGTTCTCATTTCCTTGTGCTTATCTTATGCTTGGTCATGGAATTTGCGTCTGTTTATTTTTCACTCGCGTTCGTCCTTGTTGCTTGGTAATAAGCTTGCTTTTTTTTAATTGCTCAGTAAATTGATGCATTTGTCCCTTGCTTTATATCCTGGACAGCTGAGGAAGCCCGCTGTTGGAAAAGAGACGAAGCTGATGATATGAAGCTGGGGAGAGACATGGTGATAAGACAGAGTTGAATGAAGTCCTCGGGGAGGCAGGAACGTGGGGCCCAGGGAGGGCGTGGTTAAGAGGGTCAGGGGAGCCAGGAACGAGGAGTTCATGGGAGGCGCAAACGATAATATCATTGAAGGCACCTTCCATCAACCACTCCCGTCTGTCTCACTTCGCCATTCACTCTCGCCACTGCGCCCCGTCTCCCGTCAGCCCCGACGGCTCAAGACGCGGGTGGTTCCCCGCCTCCCCATTCCCATCTGTTCCACGAAGAGAATTATCAGCATCTTCCTCCTCATCATGATACTCCTCTTCCACCCTCGCGCCTTCGCCAATCAACAGTCTCTCATTATCCCGGCCGCCGTGTGAATCCTCGAGGTCATCAGACTCCGCACCTCCCAGGAAACGCATCCAAGCAGGTCGAGTCCATGCCGTGCCCCTCATTTGTGTGCCCAGAACGATGATCTGAAACGATTAGCAAGCTGACATACACAGCCTTCGGCGTCTTAGATTCTCCATGGGCAACATTTCCATGCCAGAGCCAGAAGAACCACGCACCTTCACTGCAAAAACTGCC
This sequence comes from Pseudogymnoascus sp. VKM F-4513 (FW-928), assembly GCA_000750755.1. Lineage (NCBI taxonomy): Eukaryota > Fungi > Ascomycota > Leotiomycetes > Thelebolales > Thelebolaceae > Pseudogymnoascus > Pseudogymnoascus sp. VKM F-4513 (FW-928). Next base: position 11,889 of record JPJW01002274.1, read on the forward strand.
ACAGCAACCCCAACCAACACCCCTGCCATCCTTTTCTCCTCCACTCCCCAAGCCCGTCCACATGCAATCTCCCTCCCAAACGTTTCCCGACACTGTTCTGGTCCTTTGTGGTTGTCAGATCCCCCACGCGGAAACGGCCAAGCGCGGTCCACCACGCTATTAAATCCGCAGCACGACCATCGATCTTGAATTCTCCTTATAGCATCCGCATCTTTGGCACGGTAGAGTTGCGACCAGCGCTCCTCGAGACCGCAGCCCCCGGGAAGGTATGTGAGTGCCCATGTCGCGAGGGCAGTTTCGAGGGTGGTGAGGAGGGTGAGAAGAGTGGTGAAGGTAGGAAGGTTGGAGGGGCGGAGAAGACGGGTGAGGTAGGTCGTTGTGAGGGTGGTGATGACGGGGAGAAGGGTGATGAGGAGTGGGAGAGTGATTGGGATGGGGAGAGAGAGGAGGCGGATTTGGGTGTAGGCGTAGCTGGTGATGTTAGCGTTTGTATATAAGGTGTGAACGGGGGCCAGGGAGAACGTACCCGGCGAGGGCTGTTAGGAGGGCGACGACCTGCAATAATTATCGTGAGCCGGTCGCTCTAAGTCAGGGCATAGAACTAGAAGACTTACAACGGCGCCTGTTAGTATCGCGATTTGAACGAGGGCCATCGTGGAGGTGTGTTGTTCGTTTGTACCAACTGGGAGGGAGCCTTGCAGTCGAGATAGGCAGAAATAGATCGGGTTTCGTCGATAACCTATGTGAAGATTATCTTCTAGTAATCGGAGACGTTCCTGGAGTTAATCTACAGTGCGAAACTGCGATTTATTTGATGGAACAGGAGAAACTCGTAGAGTAGCGGCGAGAGTGATAACGTTGGCAAGGCTGAGCGCCAAGATATCCCCCGATCCCTTGTCTCAGTCCCGGCGCCTAAAGTGAGGGGTCGATACCATAACACCGCCCGCCTCCTTCCCCCTGTCACCGAGTGGCTAGATACCCTGTCGGATGCATTTTCAGGATTGTATAAGGACGAATTAGTGGTAGCAAAGTGGGAGAATTCGAACTCGTTTTGATGGATACGTTTTAAGTGCAACCATAGATGGGAACTATTACAGATATTTATTGCAAAATAAGATATACAGTGGTAGTAGAACTCTTGATTAGAATCTATCGCCTCCCCATAGGTTTAATCGCAATAGAAAGGATAAGTATTATAGTCAGAATCATAGTCGTCGGAAACCTCCTCCTCTGTCGTCACATCTCTGCTATCCTCCTCAGCCAATTTAACCGCAGAAGTCTTTTCCCATTTGTCTAAGGCCGCCCTCTGCTTCTCCGACACAACGAACCGCTCCTCGTACGCAGCTCGAACCACCTTCCTCGTTCTCCACTTGAAAGTTTTTCCATGCGAGACGACATACATTACTGCGTTGTAGACTTTCATGCTGTCCTTTATCTCGTCCTTGAACTCACCACAGAACATCAAATGCAACAGTTTATAGGCTGCGTCGCGCGCTTTCGGCTTATCGCCTTCGTAGTATGTGTCCACGTATTTATATTTGCCAGATTTCAGCTCATACATGATCTCGCTGAGAGATTGGCCGCCAATAACATCAATGCAGAGGAACTCGTATGTCTCGCAGAGAGCGTGGTGTTGGGCAAGATCTGGGGGGAGGGATCGGAAACACTGGCGAAAGCCCAATTTGATTCCCTTCAGAGCCACATCGAAATGGGCGATGGGGCCGTGGATGAGATCTTTTGGTTGAGTTTGGGCTTTTGTCTCGAAGTTGGCAAAGGATGATAGGTATGGTATTTCGGACAGATCTATGTGGTAGTCCTTGTCCCCAATCTTGATATGGGTTGTTGCTGAAGAGTCCGGGGCCTATAAGTAGAGGAATATCAGTTCAGTCGACCTTCATTAACTTTCAAAATCTCACTAACCTCCGTCAATTTGAGTTCCTCTAAAAGCTCATCGGCGTCTGTCATTCTGAAATCCTTCGAATATGTCAGCTTTGTGCATCATAATACGAGCTATAGGGATACAATAAAAAAATTCTATACTTTTTGTGTTGGAAGGTCTCACTTGCTCGAACTTGGTTGTGGGATGTGGAGCCAAAATAGTATTGGTATCAGGTGAAGGCTGTACAAAGCGAATATAATAATAATCTTTGACGAACGCTATCTTTCCGGATACTTTTATAGAGCAAGCTGGGTTTAGTCATCCATCACTCAGTGTCACTTCTCTAAATTAAGAGCTCTAACAAAAACACTGGTTGCAAACGGTTGTGATGATGTTTGCTGCAACGGGGAGACGCTTGCTTCACTGATCTCTAGATTCCGTGAAATAAACAGTTTACGGTGTGCAGTTGGCGACAGGAATTTTAATTGATATTATTGCTGCTATTATTAACCCAGCTGCTTTTTGACACTGTAATTCCTATCATTTTGTTGCGGCCTTCCGGTGCTTCCATTGCAAACGGGGGGTGGTCGGATAAAAGGCGTCAACCAACATGGTTGTTCTCCTAAGCGCTCGCGACATGGCTACCACCAGCACAGTCAGCGATGACAGGCTTTGCGATGATGGTAACATCTTAGGGTGCTTGTGACTTACTTTCATCACGTTTGCCTATTCTAACATCCGATGAGTCTTGTGGGTCTTTTCCCAGCGCCTGTTGGCTCCAACATCTCTAGGGCCTCGCCGTGCTGCCTCAAGTTGGTTCAGCCTCGCTCGTGACTGCAATGGGCCAACATGGCGACCGAGTCGGTCGGCCTCCTTCGTCATCGTGAGAATTATAAGTTCCAAGCCTGTGGCGCAGTTGGGAATGAACTGGTTTATCATCTATGCCATGTGTTTCTCATTATAAAAATAATTCGAGCGCCACATCACAAAACCCCATCAGCAGAGATCCCTTGACTTTCGCATTATCACTTTTTGCTATATTTGCACCTCTTCACCACTACCAGCTACACAATGAACGGGCACTACTCCGACGGAGGACTTTACATAGTCCTCTCTCCCCTCGGCGGCGGACACTGGCACCACGCCCTCTACATCCACGTCTCTCACCCCTACGGCATGCTCTACCAGCTCAGACCCGCGACTCCCACCACCCCACCAACCCTCTCCGACCATCTAATAGAGCACATGCCCACTTCTCGCACTGTTACCGCCGCGCTCCTCATCGACCCCGATATCCGCGATCACCGTCTCGCGGCCGCGCACAGCATCCTGGTCGACACTCCCGTTCCCGCCTCAGTGAATACCTCTGCCACCACTCCTGACACCGATCC
>JPJW01002275.1:0-33583 GCA_000750755.1 Pseudogymnoascus sp. VKM F-4513 (FW-928)
CTCTATACCCCTATTCGCCTCAATCGCATGCTTTAAGTATTTTTTGGTACATGTATATATAATCCTACACTTTCCATCCCCGTGTTCGTTCTGCGCGTGTTGTCGTAGAGTCCGTTGAGTTGAAAATTGGTGAAATTTACTCGTTGATCTTGGCGAGGAGCTCGTAGTCGCGGAAGAGGGCGTACTCCTCCTCTCCGACCTTGACTGGGGATCCACCGTACTGTTTTCCATTAGCCCTTATCCCAATTCCTCATCCCACTCTTCTCCCATCTCATCTCTCCCCCACCACCCAAAGAAAGGAGCGCGCGAGTCCACCAAAATCACATACCTGAGGAATCAACACCTTATCACCAGCCTGCACACTCGGCTTCACAGTCTTGCCCTCCTTATCCAACCCCCCGGGTCCAACGGCAAGCACGCGCGCCTCATTGAGCTCCTTGACCGAGGACTCGGGGAGGAAGATGCCGCCGGCTGTTTGGGTCTGGGCCTTGATGCGCTGGACGAGGACGCGGTCCAGGAGGGGGGCGAGGGACTTGATGGATTTGAGAGCTGTGGACTGTGGGGGGTGTTAGCTTTTGGGCGCGAGGGAGAGAGACGAGGATGGGTGAGGGAGGGAGATGTGTTGGCTTGCTTGGTCATGGGGGAGCGGATGGATGGCGCCGGCTTGTTGCGGAGGAAGGGAGAGTAAGGGGAGAGGGGGGTTGAGAGAGGGACATACCATGTTTGCGGTTTATATGATTCTTCTAAGAGAATTGAAGGAAGGCGATTGAAGGTAATGTGTAAGTGGTAAATGGTGATGAGAAGTTATGTTATGGTTTATTTGCGACGAGAAGGTGAGACTTCTCAAAACTTCGAAATGTTTCTGGGACCGAGCGTCGGCGCTAGTGAGGGAGCTTCCCGAGCAGGTTCGTGGAGATTGGGCCGAGGGGCACGTGATGCCCCTGAGTTTTGGTGTCAGGTGATCTGGGGGGTGGAGGTGAGAGTAGTAGAGGAGATATTGTTTCATTTTTTGGTATGAACTTGAGTTAGATGGGTGTCAATTCCTGGCTGTTAAGATACATGTGAAGCTATGATATGTTTTGATGTTCACTATCCTATTTCCCACATTCAAACAATGTCCAGATTCCACGCTCAAAGTGATAACTCAAATGCTCAAGCTCTCATCCTCCATCGGGGTTTATTATGCTGTGACTGCAAACACAAAATTTCTGGAGATATATTTGTGACGCCACAAATAATTACATCGCTGTAGAGTTCTTGCCCACAAGACCTTCAGCTCCACAAACACCAAACCCGCTCTGACACCCGGCACCACAATGAGCATCAGTGTCTCCGCAGTATCCATACTTTGAGCAGCAATGTCCTTCTGAATTGCCAATGCAGGTCTGCTTTACTTTAGCTCCGCATTTGCTGTCAGTCGAAACTTTCAGGTTCTTTGGCCGAGTGTTGTGAGGCACTGTGCCGTTGAGCGTAGCGTTGTTGGTGTTTGTAGTATTTAAATTCCCGCCAGAATTCCCTTTGATAAACAGCATAGTAGTTCTCGTTTGGGTTATCGTTGTTGTTGTTGTAGAATCGGAGCTATCCGTGAGAGGTTCGGTTTTGGTTGTTGTATGAGTTACTGTTTTCGTGGCACATGGTTGATCAAAGGGTGGCATCAACGGGATGTGGTGGCCAACAGTGGTTTTAGCAATGCCTGAGAATTGTCAGTCCGCATTCTTACAAATGAAGCATCCGTCAACTCACCTGAATCCAAATCCCTCTTGTAAACGCCACCGGTTGGAGTCGCTCGAGCAGTTCTGATAGTCAACGAAGTATCATGGCCGTTATCTCCTTCGCATGCGTATTTGGTGGGCAAGCCGGTCGGGATTGTGTAGGCAGCAGCAGCCTGGACAGCCAGAGAAATAACAACGGTGAACAAATACATTTCAACTCGTGTAGTTGTAAGACACAGGTGTAGTAAGATTTGAGAAGGAAGTTTTGATGCAGCAGTATCGTGTAATGCAAAGAAATTTAAAGAAACTAAAAACATACCTGTTCAATGATTTACCTTCTAAATGACCTTGACTCAAGGTTCATGGGGATGTGAATCATGTTTGTTGCATTAATCATAGCAGACATTGCTGGGTGACTAGACATAGGAGAGTAAAATACCAAACCTGTCCCAAGCCGTGGTGTGACTGATACAAAGGAGTCGGGTTCAATGAAGTATTGTGAATATCCTGACCTGTGGATTTATGAACATATGCTCTGGTCGGCCCTTCTCGTTATGATTTCAATCAGAAACACGAAGAAGGAAGCACGCAGTTGAAGAAGCGGGGTTTGACTTCGCCTCCTTTCTTGACGTAGCTTAAGTAAGCAAACCGAAATGGCAGTAACGATGTTCGGGTCAGCTCGCAACTTCCAAGTGAAAATCGACCTTGGGCTACTTCCCGTCAATCCAGGCAAGCCGCCAGATATAAGTACTGTCGTTATTTTCTTTCTGTTCCTGTTCAAGTTTGTGTTTATTCCTTTTGGTTGTCTTTCGTTTTCTTTCGAGGGTTCATGGGGATTGGAATGCCTCATATTCCCTTGTCATGGCTGGTGACCAAACTTCTCCGTTTGAAGGTCCCAATCCCAACGTCCCTCCAAAGGTGGTTTCTACTCTTTCTCGTGAACAATTTCTTTACAGCTTGGCAAGGACACCCACCCCTACCCGTTTTCAAAGACCTCGTGCCAATTGTCAAATTATTTCTGATATCCATAATCCATTTCAAGCTCGTGGGAGTAGAGATGGCCCTACTGATTATCCTCACAATACTTCACCTCCATACGAATTGAACCTCATTAAGGGCTCAAACACCAAACCTCCTGGAGGAATTTTTATCAAGGAAGCAGGCCAAAACTTGGGAGAAGTGAATGAGCCACGGGATTCGGTACAAGATGTGGCGGGGGCCTATTTCCAAACTCTCGCCCCAGAAACCAAATCCGGGTTAACCATACGTGCTACACACATACCTACACACATACCTACCCCGACCAGCGAACGCAAAATTATAGAAGAGCCAGCCAAGACGGCTGATGGAGTTATTGGGTCCAAGAATGCTTCTTTTCCCCCGTCATCACCACCCCGTATAACTTCTGTCCGGACGGTCGAACCTGAAGAATATACCCCATTTACTTTCAGCGATGAATCTGGATACGACAGGTAAGATTATTTTCTTGTTTGCTGATTCGGTTTTCGTAACGTCCTTGCTGAACCCAACAACCAGTAACAGTTCGTCCGGGGAAGAGTCAGGTTCTCTTCATACAAATGCCAATATAACCCCGAGCGACGGCGACGCGTCTAGTCATGCCACAGTCCAGTCAACAGGAGGTAGTTTTCTCCAGTCCAATTCACATATTCGAGAGTCTCCACCAAGTGAGCAGGATGGACCATCGACTGCCGGTGAGAGCTTCGGGGGAACAGATGCGAATCAAATATCGCCAGGCCCTTTAAAGAAAATGCTAAAACTACCTACTCGTTCTGGCTCTGAAATATTGGCACAAGATGTTACTTTGCAGGCCACCCAGCAAGAAATAGTTGAACAGATGGTTCCAGAACAGATGTGTCGTACTTTTGACCAGTTACAGCTTACAGAAGAAAAGGCGATGCAAAGTGGGAGTTCAGAGCGTAAGTAAGAAACTCATATTAACGCGTCTTAATATCAAGCTCGAAACTTTCCCAACTCGCGGATATTCTTCGTTCAAATGGCATATTCAACATTCTAACATGCCTTATAATAGCTGGGGAGCTCATATCTGATGATGACAGCTTTTTTATGGAAAGCCAGCCTATAGCCCCCGAGACTCCTTTGCTCAGCATACGCCAAAAGCGATTTCCAGAAACCAGCCCTCAAACGCCACGCAAAAAGCCGAAAACTTATCCAAACACAAAGATGATGTCTTCTAAGATCCATTTCAAAGACATAAGGGTCATCAGTCGTGCTTCAGCACCACAGGACTGCCCCAAGCCGATACCAACGCGGTTGGACTTCTGTGACGGTTTCGTAGGTGAAGAGTCTCAACCTATCGGGTGTACAAAAGCGACATCTCGGCCACGTCGACTGCCTCGGCCAGGTGTTCTGAGACGGTTGAAGGGGTACGCATGTCAACTTCCACTTGTTCGATCTAGAACCTTCGGCCATGAGTCCCACTTACAAAACGGAAGGAGAAACCCGTCAACTTCAACTATTTGCCAGCCCTCTCAAACAACCGAGCGCATCACCACGGGCCCCTACCAAGTCAGTGTTATTGATACTGAGAAAGGCGAGTCTACCCCTAAGGAACCACCTGCGCGGCAACTTATTCCAGCACATCAAATTCCCAACACCGACATGGAAAGCATGGCGAATTATGAGCCCTCATCGATTATAGAGGGCGCCGATATAGCCATGGTTTCTAGCCCACAGCTTAAAGAACCTGGTATTGATATGGGTATATTGCCTGTAGCCAGGACACCGAAACGTCGTGTAACGTTTAATGAAGATGTTGAAGTGATTCGCCAACAACAAGTGATTCTCCAACAACTTTCTATGGTTTCGGCACCAGCTCCAGAATCGACGACAAGCTCAGATGACGAATCCGATTATGACCGCATGGATGAAGAGGATGAAGAAACCCATAGCGAGAAGTCAGATAGCAACGCTTCAGAAAGCGGCAGTGAAGATGGGTCAGACATGGATGAACGCTCAATCGAGCCATCCTCGCCGCGTCATAGTCGCGTGTCTATAAATACTACACTGCCTTCCACTCCTATCCGCAGATGGTCTAAAACAGAGGCCGAGGACTCTCCAAGTGACGGCGGAGCTGAAAGTGAAATTCTGGATGATGAGATGATTCTTAACGACACTGCCAGTGTGATCTCTAATAAATATCAAGTGTCAGATGCGGTACATCTATGGGGGGAGGACCACAATTATGAAAGACTAAATTGGAACCCGAGCTGCCCTTGGGCGCCGAGACGGCGAGGCATTTCCCGTCAAAACAATGAGGCCGACGAGGATATCTGTGCATCTCCATCTCCCAAGGCACCACTATGGAAGAAAACCGTGAACAATATAAGACTCAATCAAAGCAAAATGGATTGGGTTTCAACGCAGCCCGCCACGCCTGCTCCTGATTATATGAGATATCACAGAGAGCCTTCTATTGAACTTGGCAATCCTGATTGGCCTCCTCGCTCCTTTTACTCGCAGTCCATCATGGATACGCAGGCTTCAATAGCGGCAGACGTGAACCAGCAGTTTAAGCAGTTCGTGGTGGCGGATGTCCCAAGCTACTTCTCTGCGGCGTCCCAGAGTCTTAGCCAATCGCCATACAAGCCAGTGGTGCCGCCAATGAGGTCAAAATCGATGCCGTCGAGATCACGGTATTTTAATAGAGGGCAGCATTGGCACACCGATGAAAGCATTCTTAACAATTTGACGGCTGCAAGAAAAAGTTCATCATTTATGGGAAGCCAAGATGAGAAGGACACAAGCTTGAGGGCATTGACGAGGCATATCAGTATCGGGTTTGGGACCCCAGTGGGGAGGGAGACGTCGGAATCCATTGTTGCCGTTTAGGCCCCCGCTCAAGCATATTTAAAGGCGGGATATTTATGTATTTTCTGGAGGATTTTTGGAGCTATATGGCTAGTTGACGGATGGCACTGTACATGTGCACTTGCTGCCTTGCTACTTCTTATCAAACGGATTGCTATAAGATTATGATAGTTTCAAATACGCTAAAATAAGTATAGCTCTAAATTAGATTCTTTGACTCGAATCATTTAGCTTTCATGCACCGTTCGCAGCACATAATAAGTCAACTGTTCATTTCAGAGTTATTTTAAAGGAGTAAATAAAATAGCTACAGAACTGTATTTAGTTAACTACCCTGACCCTTGATGACGAATGTCGATCTGCAAGGCTGACAGCGCGCTAAGAATAAACTTCTTGGCGGAGCACAATTGGCTTTCCAAACGACATCCACAACCTCTCTTAGTAGAACCTTGTCACGAAGAATTGAGGTTGGCGATCCAACCTTTCAAGTAAAAATGGTAAGGTTAAAGAATAGATACCTCCTGGTAAACATTCTCTATCCTGAGGCTACAGCTTTACCATCGTCAAAAGTACCCGACGTTGTCGCCTTCAACCAGCCCACGACCGACGACCTCACGCCGCAGCTTCTCATAAAAGCAATTCGAGAAGCCGTACTCGAACTATTTGGAGACTATGGCTCCGGGGCGATAGCAGGAAGCTTGATGGGTGAGATTGGCAGTCCAATTGCACAGATTTATGCGCATTCTGACAGCGAGTAGTTAAATATTTGTCGCCCGCCACTTCGACGTTTATTATTCGAGTTACAAGAGCGCATTACAGAATTGCTTGGGCGGCCCTGTCGATGATGAATACGGTCCCTGTGAAGGAGGGCAAGAAATGTGTATACCGTGTTGTCCGCGTCAGCGGCACAATCCGCAAGGCTGAAGAAGAAGCCATTCGACGCGCACGGGAAATGATGCTCAGAGCAAAACGCGAGCTTGGCGATCAGAGCGCAGCGACGTTGGAGAGCATTCTTGGGAAACCGAAAGACATTAGGCCGGTAGCGGTCGACTCGGAAGTGTTAATGCTCGACGCGAGTGATGATGATCCTGCAGACTACGGCAGCGATTCTGAGGGTTGATGAGACATCATTTATTCTTTCTAACAACTTTAATTCCGCTTCCACCGGGAGGCAACGACATGTCGCCAAAATCCTCATCAAGCTCATCGCCTTGCATATGCGTCTCGAGCTTCTGAGCAGCCTCGGCCTTTTCCCTCTCGGCTTCATCCTGCGCCTCTTGCTCCTTCCTATCCCGCTCGTCAAACTCATCTTTTGCATCTACCCAGCGCTCCTGGACGTCTTTTATATCCATGGTCGACAAGCCCTCGCGCATGGCAACTTGCCATACGGTATCGTTTGCGCCCTCCGCCCCGCCAAAGACGTACCCGCCTGCCCGATCAATCATCTGTAGGAGATGCATCATGCTACGCTTATCCTCCACCGCCAATGTCTCGTATCCGACCAGCCCAAAGCTCTCGACAAGGTCGACGATTGCCGAATTCAGACCCGCGAACTTGGAACCCTTCATTACGGATGACTCGGCTTCTAGATGCGGCATGAGGTAGCTCAGGTCTTGGACTTCGGTGTAGAAGTCGAGGTTGAAGGGTAATGGGCCGTAAGTGGAAAGCTTATCGATTTTGGTGAGAACGTTGAGGTGTGGGAGATCCATCTGCAGCATGGCGCGCAGACTGAGGATGAGATTCGAGATATATAGTGACGGTAGGGTGAGGCAGTAGGAATCTGTAAGGTTCATAACCACCAGCCTGTATCCCATCTTTTGTATGTGGAAGAATATGTTTCGTAATGACGAGTGATGTGTGAATAGCTCCGCCTGCCCCGGGCAATCAAAAATCACATAGTCCTCCCCCAAGCCCTTGAGCCCCTCCTCCAGCCAGTCGACGTTGTGTTCTAATTCCTCCATGGCATAGAGAATGCCGCCGTTTGGACCTAATTCATCGTCCCGCATGATATCTTCGAGGCGGACTATTTCGCGCACGTCGAGGGCGGCTGTGTAGTTGGTGTGCTCGTTGGCGGGGTCGAGGTTGACGACTGAACATTTGCGCCCGATGGCAGACATGAACTGCTGCACTTTTTGGAGTAATTAGTTTTAGGAAAACCATAAGAATCTGATCCATACTTACTGCCATCACAGTATGTAGATTTGCCTGCACCAGCTGTGCCTACAACAAGCTGTAGAAGTGTTAGCAGTCGTATTTATCAGCCTTGACCTGACAAACCCACCTGTGCGAACGGCATGACGGGCTCCTCTCAGACGGTCGTGATTTGTTGTAGTTCACTCTCAGTGTTATTACAAGGGTCTGCGGTAAGTCTAGGATATCGTATGGCAGAATTCCCATATATTTGTATGTTTATGTTGATGGTCTAAAAATGTTCTGAATCGTCATCCTGTGGTCTGGAGGGGTCTAAAGGCGGTAAGCGATAGTGTGGCAGAATCCAAATCTAAGCTCCATCTCCATCGCAACCTTATCCAAACCAAACATTTATCAACACGCCTCCGACAGAACAGCACGCTCCACGCTACGACTACAAGATGTCTCTAGGTAAGTCTTCTCAAGGGCTTCAAATCAATTTATTGGTTCTAGAACCATGCAGCTAACATTGCCATAGCGACTCAGTTCGAAATTTCTACGCCTCCGGGAGATGTGATCTCCGCTGTCAAGTTTGCGCCCAACTCTCCCAACCGCCTACTTGTCTCGTCTTGGGATAAAAACCTCCATTTATACGAAATTCAAGGCGGCGAAAATGCTTCCGGAACATTAGTGAACAAATATGAGCATCGAGGCCCAGTGCTAGATACCTGTTTTGGCGCGAGCGACGATGAGGCATTCACGGCCGGCATGGATTGGCAGGTGAAGCGGTATGTATACACAAAGCCAATAATGGAGAAGGATTCATTCTAACGATAGAATTAGGATTGATTTAAATACCGGCGAGCAAACCGTCCTCAGCACCCACGAAGCACCCGCCAACCGCGTGGTATATAGCAAAGAGCACTCGCTCCTCATCTCCTCGTCATGGGATAGCACACTCCACTTCCACTTCCTCTCCGACCCTTCGAAAGGACCTACCACAATTTCACTACCCGCAAAGCCATTTTCACTTTCACTATCTCCCACTCGTCTCGTTGTTGCAATGGCATCGCGTCTGGTAAATATCTACGACTTGAAATCCACAGCATTACTCTCGTCAGAAGCAACGGAAGGCAAAGCAGAGGTTGAGCCGTGGCAAAAGAGGGAGAGTTCTTTGAAATTTATGACAAGAGCAGTGGCTTGCATGCCAAACGACGCCGGCTACGCAACATCATCAATCGAAGGCCGTGTTGCTGTGGAATGGTTCGACCCATCTGATGCGTCACAGGCTAGGAAGTACGCTTTCAAGTGCCACCGCCAACCTGACTCTTCGGGCGATGGTTCGGATATTGTGTATCCCGTCAACTCATTGACGTTTAACCCTATCCACGGTACATTTGCTAGCGGTGGTGGAGATGGAGTTGTTGCGCTTTGGGATGCTGTTGCGAAGAGGAGAATTAGGCAATATCAGAAGTACGCCACAAGTGTAGCAGCACTGTCTTTTAGCACCGACGGCAAATTTCTTGCCATTGGTGTCTCCCCAGGATTTGAGGACGGAAAGGAGTTTAACCCAGATGGTCTCGTGAAGGTGTTTATTAGAGAATTGGGTGAGAACGAGGCAAAGGGGAAGGGGCAAAAGTAATATATATATTATGGGGTAATGTAAAATTATCTGACACATTAGCAAGGCGTAAGGAATACTATAAGGGCGTTAACCAAGCAATAATTATAGAGGGGGTTCAAAGCTGTGTTTGTGAACAATTGATTGTCATCACCGATCGTCGATAAAGGCGGACGGCGCCCCCCGCCAACCGTGCCGACACTTTGACCCCAACTTTCCCCAGGTTTCCCCCACCACAACATGCGTACATAGCTATTAGCATCACAACCCAAACACGATGTCGCAACAGACGCTGAGGGCAGCAATACTTATAGTCTCTACTACAGCTGTAGAGGACCCTTCTACCGATAAGTCATGTGATATCCTGAGAGATGTCTTCAAGCAAGAAGCAGGCGGTCAATGGGAGTGGGATGTTGTGGAGACCAAGATCGTCGGCGATGTAGTGGAGGACATACAGGAGGCTATCAAGCATTGGGCGGGCCAAGACAATCCAGTCAATGTCATAATTACTACTGGAGGCACTGGCTTTGCTGTAGCAGACATAACCCCAGAGGTATGTTGGTTAACGTGACCAGCCATATCGGATGTTTGCTTATTTACGTGACAGGCTGTTTCACCACTACTACATCGCCAGGCCCCGGGGCTTGTATATGGCATGCTCTCATCTTCAGCCGCCATAACGCCATGTTTGTATTCTCCATATTGTAAAGTATTTAAATTCTAACACATTGTACAGTCGCACTCATGTCACGTCCTGTCGCTGGCGTCAGAGACAAGAGTATCATTATCACCCTCCCGGGTTCCCCAAAGGGCGCCAAGGAGAATCTCCAGTCGGTGTTGAAGCTCCTTCCGCATGCATGTTTGCAGGCAGCTGGGGCCAATTCGAGATCGCTCCATGCTGGAGGCATCAAAAAGCTAGAGTCAGAGGCTGGTATCAGCTCCACCGGATCTCACGCTGGCCATCACCACGGCCACAGCCACGCCCATGGCCACTCCCACGCCCATGGCCATAACCACTCTCACAAGCATGATCATGGCCATGTAATGCCAATCCGCCACACAACTGCAAATGACAATCCTCAATCTAATGACCCTTCAGCGGGGCCGTCGCGGCGACACCGGTCGTCACCATATCCAACGCTTGAAGTCAGTCGTGCTATAGAACTAATCAAAGCCGAAACTCCAGCGCCTCAAATAATAACCGCCAAGGTAGATGGATTGCTCGTTGGCTTTGTCCTTGCGGAGGATGTTACGGCGACTGAGGCCGTGCCAGCGTATAGGGCCAGCATTGTGGACGGATATGCGGTCATTGCCCCCGAAGGAGGAGAAAGTTCTGCTGGTGTGTTCCCTGTCGCATCTGTCTCGCATGCTACACCAGGGGAGATAAAGCCGCTGCTGAAGGGGCAGATAACTCGGATCACTACCGGCGCGCCTCTTCCTCCTGGGGCAACGTCAGTTATTATGGTTGAAGATACAGTCCTCAAATCGACTTCTGACGATGGCACGGAAGAGAAGGAAGTTGAGATTTTGGCGACTGACGTCAAACCCGGGGAAAATATCCGCGAAGTAGGCAGCGATATCAAATCAGGGTCTGTTATCCTTCAGAAGGGCGACCAGATATCTGCCACAGGCGGCGAGTTAGGGTTGTTGGTATCCGTTGGCAGAACAGAAGTCAAGGTTTATCGCCGCCCTGTTGTCGGTGTCCTTTCCACAGGAGACGAAATAGTGCAACACGATCGCCCTGGACCCCTTCGCTTGGGAGAAGTCAGGGATTGCAACCGTCCCACAATCATGGCTGCTGTCAGAGGTTGGGGGTTTGAAGCCCGCGACCTGGGAATTGCAAGTGATACCCCCGGATCGCTCGAAGAGACCCTTCGCGCGGCACTGCGACAGGTCGATGTTATTATCACCTCGGGCGGTGTCTCAATGGGCGAGTTAGATCTGCTCAAGCCTACGATCGAGCGGCAGCTGGGGGGAACGATCCATTTCGGGCGCGTAGCAATGAAACCCGGAAAGCCATCGACATTTGCTACAGTGCCGGTTAAATCGAATGATGGTTCTCCGGTCAAAAAGTTGGTGTTTTCCCTTCCAGGAAACCCAGCGAGCGCTGTCGTGGCACTTCACCTCTTTGTGCTTCCCAGCTTGCATTTTGCGTGCGGAGTGCAGCCGGCCGGCTTGCCTTCGGTGCCAGTGCAGCTTGGACATGAGATTAGACTCGATAAGCAGAGAAAGGAATATCACCGTGCGATAGTGAGTGTTGGGAGAAATGGGAGGCTGATGGCCGTAAGTACAGGGGCGCAAAGGAGCTCAATGGTTGGGAGCTTGAAAAGTGCAAATGCACTGTTGTGTTTGCCCATTGGCGACAAAATTGGGAAGGGCGAGGAAGTTCAGGCTTTGCTAATGGGAGCTATTTCAGCGTTGTAATTATAAGTTTTAGTTGATATGAATCAACACAAGGCAATCTTTCGTACTATACTCAGCCACTATCACACATTTATCCTAATGCATCCATCCTATTGCGCCATTCACCAGAGAACACTCTCAACCTAGCTCATCTCCACATCGCCATCCCCATCCGTCCTCCCCTTCTTCCGACTAGGCTCACTTCCGAAACTTGTCCTGGCACCCTGGCTCTCCATTTGCAGCTGCCTATCCGGATCCGCATCCTCGTCATCCCCATTCTCGGTGTCGTCCACCTGTACAGACTCTCTCCGTCCATTCTGCGTATCTGCAACCACGGCTTCAAACCCCTTGGCCGCTAACGTAGTCTGTCCAGCATCCAACCCTGGTTCGCCATTCTCCTTGCCCTCGCGCGCCTTCTTAGCCTTAACCTCCTTGAACGTTACTGTTCGCGGCACAACATCGGACAGAAACTCGAGGGTGTCCATACGCGCAACAGCCGCAGCAAGGTCGCGATACTGGATGTTCTTGCGCGGTTTGCGCTCCGAACGGACGACACTGTGCGCGGAGGTGGAGAGGTGCTGGATGAAGGATTCTGTGGCTAGGGCGATTAGGAAGGCCGCTGGGTTGGAGCAGGCGGCGATGTCAGGGTCGAGGGCTATCAGCCTCTTCACCCGGGAAACTAGGCAGGGTTAGAACGCGTCAGTTGAATCTGAAGGGTGGTGCTTACGGGGTAGTTGTGAGGTTCCCGTGGTGTCTCCCCTTGGTGGGATTGAAGAAGCTGGCATGTTGGCGGTTTGAGGGGAATAGAGAGAATCCGAGCGTATTTGGCTGGTATAAGCTGGAGAACAGCTTCTATATGCTTCTGATGGGGCGTATTAGCTATGCTCAGGTAGAATAAAACAGGATTCAGATTGTAGACAGGTTCCGGGCGCTTCATGCACTCCGACATTGAGTACACAGGGGTTGCCGCACGACCCCAGAAATCGCCGTTATCAAAATGGCAAGATCATGTGTACAACAGCGTATGAAATGGGATATGCCTCTAAAAACTCCTGTAAAATGAAATATCTCGACACCTATTCACAGGACTTGACAGGAGACTGGTACGAAGGCGGCGGCAAAGCCAGCACAGCACGCCTTGAGGGAAAAAAATGTAACTTACAACACACACAGTTCAGCAGCAGATGCAGCTGTATAAGTTCCTCGTTGGCGTTGCTCTAGGATTCGTTCTCAAAGTATTGAAATTTCGAAGTCTGTCATGTCATGTGCTACGGTACGGACAATCGCGCTCTATCGGAAGACGCGTCGAGGCTACAAAGTGGACAAAGTACGTGCAGGGTGGTGGTTGCACTAGCGGCCGCAATCAGAGCGATCGAGCCAAGCTCCAGGCACAGCACGCAAGAGGCAGTACGCGGCATATATTTCTCGACAGCGCCTCATGTCCATTTACTGCTCTTTCCTCATGGCTGTATAGGTCGTATCTATGACCAGTCGACACGCATCATCCTCTTCAATGACCACTTTGCGCCCACGACGCCCATCAGTCGCAAGTCGGATATCCATAGCTGTCTCCAATGCGACTGACCTGGGCGAGGGTGGCCCAGCTCCAACTGGAGCGGAACACCAGATAGATGAGGAAATCGAAGAGATTAAACGTTATGAGGTATGTTTGCCCCAGCTTGCTGTATCTGACTGGCGCTAACAATATCGAAGGACTTTACAACAATAGGTTCGTAGCTTGTCTATTTATACACTTGACCCGCCCGGTGCCGAACTGACGATCTACAGATTGGGTACAAGATGCTGCCCGAGAACAACTTAGACGCGAAGCCCGACGGCGAGAAAATGCGAGGTTCTTTACAAGAGGCGGCAAGGCTGGTTGGAGATACAGGCTGTGGGAGGCATACGATGCTGGCCAGGGCTGGATTGTCGTCACCTTGATAGGTGCCGCAATTGGCCTCAACGCGGCACTTCTAAACATCATCACAGAATGGCTGTCGGACATCAAACTTGGATATTGTACGACGGGCTTTTACCTGAACGAGAACTTTTGTTGCTGGGGAGAAGATAATGGGTGCCCCCAGTGGCACAGATGGACTCCAATTGCGCCAGTCAACTACCTCATGTATATTCTTACGGCAGCCATGTTTGCTTTCACATCGGCAACACTGGTCAAGTCTTTTGCGCCATACGCCGCCGGATCTGGGATCTCGGAGATAAAATGTATTATTGCTGGGTTCGTCATGAAAGGCTTCCTGGGCTGGTGGACTCTACTCATCAAGTCGATCGGCCTACCCCTCGCTATCGCCTCTGGCCTGTCAGTCGGAAAGGAAGGCCCAAGTGTGCATTATGCTGTTTGCACTGGAAATGTGATTTCAAGATTATTCGACAAATACAAGCGGAATGCGTCAAAGACTCGAGAGATTCTGAGCGCATCGTCTGCGGCAGGTGTCGCAGTCGCCTTTGGCAGCCCTATTGGAGGCGTTCTATTCTCCTTAGAGGAGATGTCTCCGCACTTTCCCCTGAAGACTATGTGGCGTACCTATTTCTGTTGCCTGGTAGCAACAGCGGTTCTGTCTGCAATGAACCCCTTCAGAACTGGCCAGCTAGTCATGTTTCAGGTCAGATACGATCGATCGTGGCATTTCTTCGAGGTGATATTCTATATCATTATTGGCATATTCGGCGGGTTATATGGAGCATTCGTCATCAAATGGAATCTAAGAGCTCAGGCCTTCCGAAAGAAGTATCTTTCACAGCATGGGGTGCTCGAGGCGACATTGTTAGCAGTAGGCACTGCCATTATCTGCTTTCCAAGCATATTCCTGAGCATCGACATGACCGAGTCCATGGAAATCCTCTTCAAAGAATGCGAAGGCGGCGAGGATTACCACGGCCTCTGTGAGAGCAAACATAGGTGGTCTATGTTTTTCTCTCTGATTCTTGCCACTGCCATCCGCACCAGTCTGGTTATCATTTCCTATGGCTGCAAAGTTCCAGCTGGGATTTTCGTACCCTCCATGGCTATCGGCGCCTCGTTTGGACGCGCCGTGGGCATACTTGTCGAAGCCCTTCATGATGCCAATCCCACGTCTGCATTTTTCTCCGCCTGTGACCCGGACCTACCATGCATCACTCCAGGCACATACGCCTTCCTCGGGTCAGCTGCTGCGCTTTCTGGCATCATGCACATCACCGTCTCTGTTGTGGTCATTATGTTTGAACTCACAGGCGCTCTTACGTACATTCTACCAACAATGATTGTTGTCGGCGTCACCAAGGCAGTTGGCGAATTATTCGGCAAGGGCGGTATTGCGGACCAAATGATTTGGTTCAACGGCTTCCCATTCCTTGATAACAAGGAAGAGCACAACTTCGGCGTCCCAGTCTCACAGGTCATGACGGCTGACCCCGTCACTCTCCCAACAACCGGCTGCACCATAGCAGACGTCGAGGCCATTCTTGCCGACAGTGGGTTCCAAGGCTTCCCTGTTGTCGAGGAGCGTCACGCAAAGATTCTTGTTGGGTATATTGGCCGAACCGAGCTGCGCTACGCCGTCGACCGCGTCAAGAAGCACCGCGGGGTTCTCCCCACTGCTCGCTGCTATTTTGCAGCACCTGCCTCTGCTGCCTCCCTCGCTCCAGCGACACCTTCTGTCCCCCTCACGCCGGCCGTGACGGTTGATGGCTCTAGTTCCTCTGTCGACTTTTCGCGCTTCGTCGACCCAACGCCCGTAAGCGTTCACCCGCGTCTCCCACTTGAGACGGTAATGGATATGTTCCGAAAGATTGGGCCGCGTGTGATCTTGATTGAGTACCGCGGGAAGGTACTGGGCCTAGTGACGGTCAAGGATTGCCTTAAATACCAGTTCAAGGCTGAGGCCAGTGAAACCCCGAGAGTCGATGATAGAGGCATTGTGGAGGGCCAGGAAGAGTGGCTATGGGGCCTCATCATGCGCGGCGCAGGGTGGGCAAGTGATAAATTGGCCACAGTAAGTCGTGGCAGGATAAGATTGAATAGCGACGTGGGTAGAAGGGGAAGTGGACAGCGGAGGACAGTGATAATGGATGGCACGGAGGACGTGCCAGACGATGGCGTGGAATTGAATCGTATATGATCAACTACGCGACGATGGATTCAAATCATCTAATATCCTTCGATTACACGAAATACTAGCTACAAGCACCCCACCCCGGAGGCACTGTTGGGGGTGCCAACGAAATTTACAATATTTACAATCTATACGCCCAAGGTATCGAACGCCAGGCACATACAACCAAATCATACACACTTAGCCGACCCTCCTCGACTCATCAGGGGGCATCTCTAAATCCAGGATGTCCTCGTCGTCTCTCCGCTTGGTGGGCACCGTGTCTTCAACATCCGTCTCCAACTCAATATCATCAGCCAGCAATGCCTGTCCTTCGCCGGCATCCGAATATGTGCCGTCCCCATCCTCCGCAGTGCGGTGCGCGTCCTCGTTGGCGACAGGGATCTCCTTCTCCTCGCGACGGCCGATGATGACGTTACCTGCGACAAGGAGGGCGGCGCCGACGAACCAAAGGGGTGGGAGGGATTCGGAGAAAATGACGAGACCGAGAATGGCAGTGAGCATGAAGTTTGCGGAGGTGTTGAGGATGGCGACTTGGGTTGTGGAGGGGGAGCGGGAGAGGGCTTTGGTGAAGAGGGTCCACATCTAGGTCGATGTTAGAATGGAGAGGGGTGAGGGTGACATAGAGGGGCTTACGATGCCATTGAAGATTAGGTTTAGGGCGAAGAATACCTAAGGATGGCATGTCAGCTTATAGTTTCTCGGATTGATGATCAGATATCGTGGAACCCAGATAGCCAAATTAATAAATAACCTTTGGTTACCACAATTTGGAGTGCCTCCGTAAATCACTGAGCAATTGAAAAGAAGCTTACCGCACGAACAGCAACCTCAAAGGCCTGCTCCCCCTTCTCCAAATTAATAAGCCCCGCAAGGAACGTCGCAAAGGTCGTCGTCAATTCCGTAGTAGTCCTGCATCACCACGGCCCAAAATCAGTAATCGCATCCACGCATCCAGCGCCAGGGGGAAACACGAACAGCTTCGCAAACACGCCATTGATAGCCGCACAAGCGCCACTCGACAGCGCAAACGTAATCCACTGTGCCTTCCGGCTCAAATCCGAGATAGCCATGTCGTCCTTCCTGTCCTTTGTCTTCTTCTTTATCTCTCTCGGCTCCGTCGGCCACGACGCGCCGTCCTCGGGATTGGGCGACGGCGGGAACGTGAATTCAGGGAGCGGAGGTAGGTTGCGCGAGCGCAGAGATGGTCGCGGGGGGGCGGTTGTGGCGGTCGAGGAGCTGGTTGCGCTGGAAGGTGATGCGGAGGCCATGGGGATGGTGGTGGGAGAGACCTTGGGTGGGGGGAGCCGTGTGCTACTGACGTACGTACTGGTTCTGGCTGACGGCGGTAGGCTGGTAGGCTGGTAGTTGGCTCGAGGCCCTGGAACGTTAGCTGCGATGGTCTATGTGGGGCGGAGCCGGGAGGGTGCCGGTGTTGGCGGGTCGGTGATTTAGCCGCATGTTTACTGTATGGTATTCTATTTTGTGCATATTCAAATGTAAATACTATCACGATGTGTTTATTCTCGGGCCTCAGATCTTGGTGATTTGTGTATATTCCGTCTATGCAGTTTACAGTCAAACCAGTGGTATCTCAAATTTACCAGCCGTTTCAGTTCTGGTTGACACAGTCACACCATGTGACGTTTCCATTTCCGCCAACAGCCACGAACGCCCTTCTTTACCATGTCCCATTTTAGACCAGTAACTCCTGCCGTAAATTGAAGAGTGATCCCCTCGTCGTAGTCTTAAACCATCCTACATATGTGCTGTGCAATTTCGTGTTCGTTCGCCCATAGCCTCTCAAGGCATCTCAATCCTTCTTCGTTCCACAACTCACGATCTTGACCTTGTCCGCATGAACGCTTGTATTGTCCATCTTAAACGTCACATCCTTGATCAAGAAGGTCCACACTTCATCGCAGAAGCGGTAGGTATCGAGGTGTCCCTATACCATCCCTCATCAGTACCATTGTTATCGTCCCTGGCAAGTCCAGTCCCGTGCCCATGTCCGTCATTCATACCTTGAACGTCATCCTCGCCTTCACCTTATCCTGCAGCACTTCCGTAATACTGCGATCAAAGTGGCTCAGAATCTTCATCGCAAGCTGCGGCTCGATGCGGCGCTCTCCGATCAGCTCGTCGAGGGTATCCATCAGAGTCCTCCCGACACTACCAAGGCAAACGCATTAGCACTCCAAGTTCGGTGAAGCAAAGCTGCGGTGAAGAGCATCACAGTACCTGCTACGGCGGTAGAGCTCGTAAAAGGGACTGGCGTTCGCTGCCATCGTGAAGTCTTTTCTGGTGACGATGACGGGACGTTGGTGAAAGAATAGAAGGGTATGAGTCTGGACGGGGCGGGGTGAAGGCCAACGATCGGGTTAGTCAGCAAGAGCCTCACACTAAATCTATACGGTCGCCAACACCCGCCATTAGTGCAGTTCGAGACGCCCGAGCTGGGATACCTGTACCGTGAGTCTCGATATCGAAGCTGAGCTTCACCAACTCGCCCCGCCGCCACTTTCCTTCTTATTGTTTTTGCAAGCTCCAGGCGTTGCAAAAATGAGTCTCACATATGGCGTCGTCGGATCTACATCCACCCTCGCGGTGATTGGACTTTGTGAGACTCAACCCCTCGACACCCTGAGCTCCAGGCAGCTAACGTCCGCGGTTTAGATATGCTCCTTACTGGCGATGGAGAAGCATTCAATGTACGCCCTTCTCCAGAATACGATAGACGATGTAGCTAACCCCATATTCAGGTCGGACAGTTTCTTGAAGACGTCTCGCCCTACGCCTGGGCAGACATGGGCATCGGGCTCTGCATTGGCCTCTCGGTCGTCGGCGCTGCATGGTAACCCACCACATCCCCATCTTCGCATCTACAGTCTCTAACTCGCATGCCACAGGGGAATCTTCATAACCGGCTCGTCCATTCTCGGCGGTGGCGTTAAGGCGCCCCGCATCCGAACCAAGAACCTCATCTCCATCATCTTCTGCGAAGTCGTCGCCATCTACGGCGTCATCATGTCCATCGTCTTCTCGTCCAAGATCAACTCCGTCCCTGGCGATGGCATCTACTCGGGGAGCAACTACTATACTGGCTATGCGCTGTTCTGGGGCGGTCTCACCGTCGGCATGTGCAACCTCGTCTGCGGCGTGAGCGTCGGGATTAACGGTAGCGGTGCCGCGCTGGCTGATGCTGCGGATCCGAGTTTGTGAGTTTATCCTTAGAAGCTAGGTTTAAGGGGATGTTGCTAATAATGGAACAGGTTTGTTAAGATTCTCGTCATTGAGATCTTCAGTTCGGTGTTGGGACTGTTTGGACTAATCATTGGATTATTGGTCTCCCAACGCGCAGTGGAATTCCAATGAGAGGACAGAGGGGATATATGACATAAGCGGAGATGCGGCATTGTAGTGGGATATCACTCGAAGGGCCATGGGGGAAGAGTGCATGTTTGGACATCTTGGCGGCGAGGAAGGCGTTCGGGTAGACAGCGATGTACAGTATAGTAACAGTAAAGTCCCTGGGGACAGCGAAGTGGGAACGGAGTGCTACATGCAGCACAGTTATTTTATGCAATTAAGAGCTGTAACATATCCCATCTTGCAAAAATCTAGTTTGAACGGTTGGAATATAGTCATATTATGTCTCTTCGCATCGCGCGTCTCAGATCATAATTTACAGTCTAAAGACTCAACGTAACCGGCCGACGCCATACTTTTCATGACCTCCTATAAACGCCCCAAATGCTTCCCCCCAAAAGGACTGTCCAAGCCACCTCCCTACTCCTCCATCTCGTCCGCACCCTGCGCTCCAACCGGTACCCTTCCCTCATTCAGTTCCTTCTCCAGCCTGATAATATCCTGCAGGCTCTTCGCGTTCCTAATCAGCTCCTCCACCTTCTTCCTCTCCTTATCCGTCAATTTAACCCTGTAGTTCTTGTTCGACGCTGCCGCCGCACCGTTCGCAGACGGC
Organism: Pseudogymnoascus sp. VKM F-4513 (FW-928); assembly: GCA_000750755.1. Classification (NCBI taxonomy): domain Eukaryota; kingdom Fungi; phylum Ascomycota; class Leotiomycetes; order Thelebolales; family Thelebolaceae; genus Pseudogymnoascus; species Pseudogymnoascus sp. VKM F-4513 (FW-928). The sequence goes on from JPJW01002275.1 coordinate 19,810, forward strand.
ACATCGAACGTCCGCGACTTGATACCCATAATCTTGTTCGCGAGCTCCGAGGGCTCGGCAGTCGTTCCAAATAACTCCTCCGCCTGCTTGCGCTCCGCGTCCTTGACCTTGCGGTAGTCGAGGAAGCGGACCGCGCGGCAGCGGAAAAGCACCCAGAGTCTGTAGTGCTGTTCACCCCGTCAGCTTCTATCCCCACATACCCACGCATCTCTCGGGGACGAAGGCTCCATACCTCTTTCCTCGTCACAGGGTTCTCCATCAGCACCAAGTGCGTTAGCTTGGGCAGTGTGCCGAGGGCGTCGAGATCAGCCAGCTCGGCGATGTTGTTCGATGTCAGTACGAGAGTGGTGAGATTCGGTATCGACTGCGCGACGGTGGGCTGGACCTGAGCGACGCGGTTGCGTGCGAGGAGGAGGGTGGACAAGCGCGGCGAGAGGGGGAAGTTGCCTAGAAGCTGGATGTCGTTGTCTGTGAAGTCGATTGCATCTTGCGACTACCATGTGTCAGTCTATAGCCCTCTCTCATCTAGCAGTAGGAACGCGGCCCAAGTCCACCACAGATATGACGTATAATGGCCCATGGGAGGAGGGGGAGGGAGGGAAACTCACGCCTGCAACACCCAGGTTCTCGATGCTCGGTATTTTGTGACCTGCAATCCCAGAATATCGATATCAACTCAGCTCGCCTCAAAGTGTAGTATCAGTTCTTCTCAGGGACAACGCACCTCGCAGGTCGAGCTCTCGCTCTTTGAGGGGATTGAGGTATGATAGGGAGGATTGGATGAGTTCGGTGGTGAGACGCATTGCTGCGGTTTGTCAGGACGTTTACCTATGTAGATTCAGTGTCGGTGGCATGCGAGTAGTCGGATCGTAAGTGAAATGAGTGGTGGAGTGTGTGGGCGCGGGTGGGTTGGTGGGATTTGTGGTGTCTCGTGGTTTTCGGCAAGGCTGAAGGTTGAACCGCGCCTGATGATAGCTTCAAAATTATGAATTAACTTGCGCGCTAGTACTAATTAGGATAAATAAGAATGATAGAGCGATTATAACCCTGATATCTCAAACATCACAATTCTACTTATTCAGAGAGCGTGTCTAGTAGAGTATAATAATATTTCACTAAATGTATCCCTGGTATCTATACAACCTCTGCGCCATTCAACTCGCTACCATGCAAATCTATAACTCCTTCTCCAATACACCAAAACATTCATTGGAAGACATATGTGCACCCAGATCTGTCCACAGAAACCGTCATTCCATACGGACCCTCCAGCAGTGCAACATCAGTAATCGCATCAAGATGCGTCCTGAGCAATAACTGCTGATGCAACGTCATCACCGTGGGCCGCGACGGCTTTTTGTCCTGGCTCTTGCTATTACTCGACGAAGACCGAGATCCAGCGGCTGCATTCGGCGCAGTGGGTTGCGGTCGAGGCAGCCTTTCAACATTAACCGTGAGGTTAGTGCTAGGTCGCGATATCGTGTAAACAGGTCGAGGATCTTCAGCCTCCATTCCGCTCAGGACCTTGGAGTGCTTCGAATCTGCCATATCCCAGAACCGCAGTTTCCTATCCGCCCCACCAGCAAGAATGAACCCATATTTCAACTCTCTGCCATCTTCAAATGCATCTGCCCCTGTAACCATTGCGCAGGCTCCCTGTGTAGAGACGCTACTAGTAGAGACGTCGTGTGTAGTTGCAAAGCGCTCCAGCATGCCTTCCGGCTTGTCGTCGTCAACCGGCCACGCTTCATACGATTTAGGGTGTCTATCCTCGCCACCTCCTGGACGATACACCTCTCTGCATTGACACTTCTCCAAGTCCCATATCGTTATCTCTCCATAACTGTTCCCGCCGGAGACACATACCCACTTACCCTTCCCCCTATATGGGTGAAAGGACAAACGACTAATAGAGGTTGCACCTGGGACTCCCCAGCTTCGCACACGGACCCTGAATCTTAGATCCCATAAGTCAAGTATGCCATGGGAAGTACCGATTAAGATCCATTGCCGTTTTCTATCCACAAGGAAACACGTGGGTGCGCCGTGGTGTACAGAGTTCTCCAGCTGATATAGAATCGACATTGTTCGCAGATCCAAAGCAATAATGCGCGATTTATTGGTCGCTAGCATCAATACTGAGCTCGTTTCGACGCGGAAGTGATCGCACCAAACAACATACTCATCTTTTGGTAGTTGGTAGTCGCGGATGACCTTGAGCTTCCCGTATCGGGCAGAGGCGACACCAGTCCGGTATACAAAATCCACCTTGACAACATTAACGCTTCCATCGGTTGCACAGCTTGCAAAGCAGTGAGTGTTCTCAATGAAGCATATCGATTTCACCTTAGCCCCTGGGGCATGCTTATGAGTCTGTCTTGACCGATGTGCAATGTTCCTCTCAAGTCTACCGGTGTCCCACAACTTGACTGCGCCGTCGTCGCCTGCAGTGAGGAAGAACATGTGGTCTGGAGCCACGACAACTCGATTAATAGGTCCAGTATGCTCGGAGAACTGTGCCACGAGTATGCCAGCTGGCTGCCATGGCTTTTCCACGATTTGCACGTTGCTCCTAGGGATCGGTTTGCGCCGGCTTAGAGGTGTAACCATTGGGCCGAATTCAAGCACGTTGTCAGGATAATTCTCGACGTACATGGCATCAAGCATCTGGAGGATGCTAGGGTCGTTGCCAGAATATGTGTGCGCTGCACGGTACTTGATATCCGTCTTCTTGGCTTGCTCTGTCTTCTGCATGAGATCAAGGTCAGTTGACGGGTGGTTAGTCCCCTTAAATGGACCTTCAACTCTACCAAAAGCATTCGTTGATGTAGTGCTTGTTTTAGGAAAGGACTTGGCTGTATCCTTCCGGCCGAGGAGAGACATGGCATTTGACTGCTCTCGGCCGCCACGTCTAGTGCTTTTGGTCGATACAGAATCATCATCACTTTCTCTGCCAGTGCTACGCCTCGTCTGGTCAGACGCTGGCCTTTGCCTCTTGTTTGCAGCAGAACCTTGTCTCATATTCTGTGTAGCATTGCCTGGTGGTGACCTCGCAGGGGATTGATCCTTGGATCCTTTATCAGATGCAGATAGCGTCGAGTTGTGCTCTTCCAAGCGCGCTTGGTGGTTGCTATATCCCTTCTGTCTCCTTCGAGACGACGTCTCATCTATCGTCAGAGATGCATCAAGCAATGCGTCTTCAATCGTATGGGTTGGCTTGTCGGTATCTTCCGAAGTTGTCTTGCGACTTTGAGGGCCCTCCTCGAATCCTTCGTCAAACATGACGGTCTGAGGGGTTATACCAAACTTTCGCAGATTTATTACCTCATTCAAGTATTCTGGATGCTTGAGAGGCTCTTTTGTTTTCAAATGAGACGTTTTCCAAATATATTCCAGCAGGGCAACCAGCTTAAACTCGTCTTCAGCCATCATTCCTTGGGTTCGTAGTCGTACAATCCATTGGTCATCTTCCTCATTTTTGGGGACCTTGGCCAAAGCATTTTGCGTCGTATCTTTTGCAGAGAACGACGGGATGGTATGATTCGTAGATCCAAACGAGAACGTCTTCTGCCGAGGAGCAGATTTCCAAAATACGCCCCGATCGACCTTCAATGCCCACGTAGTCGCCAGATCAAGTACAGGTCTGGGAAGAGGCTTTTTCAAGGCATCAAGAAGCCTCAACTCCGAGAAGTCTCTAATATCGCTCTTCAGGTACGGCCTAATTAACGGCAGCACTATGCATTGCCTATCCGCCATCGACAAGAAGCCAGTTGACGACGAGATGAACATAGCCGCCGCCTCACGAATCCAGATATTCGGATGCATAGTGAAACGACCCACAACATCGACTAGCTCCCACGTCTTCGAGCGTTGGAATAGGCCGAGTTCAGCCATATGGCCAAGCGACCGCAGGACTTTCTCAACGACGAACTCTTCCGGGTCAGTTAAGGCCTGCACCATCAGTGGCAAGATGAATTCCTCTAGTGTCACGCCTCCAAGGAACGTTGCAACACCGACGATAGTCTCAAAGAAGGCGCACTTCAGCTCCCAATCCCTGCCATTGAGGTAGGTGTTCAAATGGCTCAGAATAATATCATTCGAGTCCGCAGTGCCGAAGAACAGGCACAGCTCTGGGACAGAACCCAGAAACGCCTGCCGCACCGACGAGTCACTATCCGTAATGAGTGCCTTGGTGTGTCTCTCAAAAATCTCTATCAGCTCCGCGCGAGCGCTATCGAAGAGTCCATAAAGCACTGGTGCGTTTCCATCTGCTTCGGGGTCGATTGTAGGCAGCGATCCGTCCGCCTTCAGCGTTGCTACCATATCGAGAAAGCGAGATGCGGCAGTTGCAAGGCTGCCTAGGCATGCTGCATACGTTGCTCTAACAATCGGACTCGGGTTTGTCTTCGTGTTCGCCAGGAATGGGGCCATGCGATCCAGAATGTATTCCTGGAAGACGTGGGCGTTCACCGGCGAGATAACCTTGACCATCGACATAAGCTGGGTGAGTGTGCGAATTGCGCTGACTTTGACAATGTCGGACTTGTCATTCAACAGCGAAACCATGTACGGGAGAACTCGATCCAGTTTGGCTTCATCTGTCAAGCGCTCAGCAAACGCAAGCAGAAGATCGCACGCCCGTGCCCGTGTGGCCGCTCGTGCTGTGTTTCGCACAGATGATACGACAACCGTCAGGAATATCAGAGTCCCATCATCGCCAGGTCGGCTTCCAGAGCTCGAAATCTGGTGATCATTGTTCGGGATGTTCAAATGCACAGGGAGGAGCTGAAGTCTAAACTGTGACGCATTTAGTCGTCTTTCCTCTCCTTCTGATTTAGAGTTCTGATAGCCTAGAAAGTACGATATCTTGTCAAAATCGTAATATATGCGATCGATCCGGTCATCTGCTTCGCCCAGATTTACTGAGGAGCCGGTAATAGGTGCTCGCCCTGACGTGGGGTCGGTAATCAGGCCCATATACTGATGCAAGAAGCCGTAAAAGTATTCCGGGAACGCCTTATTCCTCCAGAAATTCAGGTATTCTTCTGCAGAGTACCTCGCCTCGGGCTCGAGTTGGATCATATGACCGACCAGGTCGCGGATATCTTTATTCGCAATGCCGTTAATTCGGGTCTGAGGGTCATATTCGCCCTTCTTGTACTGGTATAGCTGGCTCAAGTTGAAGATAGGCGTTTCCAGGAAGAGTTCTGCAATGACACAGCCGGCGCTGAAGACGTCCATGGCCCAGGTTATGCTTGCCTTTGGATCAGCCTCTTGGCCTGGGCTTAGAAACCTCTCGGGCGCTAGGTAGCACGTCCTCCTTCCCGCGGTGTCGAAGAAGTATGAGAAATCGGCCGGGTTATCTTCAGGAAGGGTCGTCGGTTTGAAAGATGATGAGAAGTCGGACAGGTATAGCCAGTTCCACGATGTGACGAGGGTGTTTTCGGTCTTGATGTCGCCATGAAAGATATCTCTCGCATGGCAATCTCGCAGTGCGCAGAGCAGCTGGAATGCCAGCCATTTCTTCTCTATATCTTCCAGGAAAGGCCTCGTGCTCATGCGATCGTATAATGAGCTGTACAGGTACTGTCGAACCAGGTATCCATTATTCTCCGTCTCAATAATCCGTTCGTAGCCAAGGGCATTCGGTATATCCGCAAGCGCCGCTCGTTCCTCTATAACCCCCCGTTAGTCACGCCACGCACAAACTGCCGCAGCCAAAAAACCTACCGATGATCTTCTTCCTATACTTGTCCAGCTTCATCACATACGGCTTAACGACAACCTTAACCAGGACCACGCCATCCTCATGGCGCGCCCGGATACTCTTCATAAACCGCGCCGACCCCATGGATTTCTCGTACGTCAGGTCCGAAAGCTCGGGCACATCTATGCCTCCCGGCCCCGCCGAGAGCGCCTGGAGGGAGAAGCCCTGTCCCATGGCGGCGGTGGTGTACCCGTCACGGGCGAGCGCTCATGGACATGAACTGGTGGCCTCTGCTTTGCCTTCGGTGGCAGCTGGTGGAGTAGCGATGGTTAGGGCGCAGGCATCTGTTATCGTGAGTGAGTGTCCGTGGCGCATAGGTGACGGATCGTGGTTGGGTGGTTCCTGGAAGGCTGGCCTGGAGCTCGTAGCTCTCCCGATTTGGTTACGCGAATCGTGACGTTGCGTCAGGCTACCGGCGAGGCTGAGGGGGGTATGGGGATTTATTATCTAGTTCAAATACAACAAAGCGTGGTTTTATTTTATTGCTAGTACAGTAATCAAGTGTCTTCTTTATAGCTGAGAATCACTGTGGATTCTCGCCGCATCGTTCGGCTTCTCACTGACCCAGAATCCGGACTTGGCCAATTTTGTGGGGTAAGGCTGAAAGGTTCAAGAGTGGAGTGGTAAGTGGGCATTCTCACGCGAACACACGTAAAACATAACGTTTGCTACTGGCTTGCATACAAAAATAATATCGCCTTCGATCTATTCTTATTTTAGACCTAACTAAAAGCTACCTCAAGACTGGTCTTTCTGTCTGATCTCTTCCTCATCTTCTTTCTGCAGCTCTTTATCAATCTTCGCCCCTCGGCTGGGTTCATTGCTGTTCATCTGAGCCTATAGTTTTCGGATTAGCCGCGGTCCTTTTGCAAACTCTAATACCTAATAGAGGTATCTAAGATGCACACGGGCTTTCCAACCTCTATTAGAGGTTGGAAAGCCCGTGTGCATCTTAGACACGCTGTTCCTTCAGAGTAGTGATTCTGGCTTCTGGAAGTTGGAATGGGAAGAAATTGAGATCATCTTACCGGCAGCGTTGGATCTTTCTTCAACATCTCTGTCTGCTTCTCCTCCTCTCTCTTGTGAGGTGCCTCCTTTCTCTGCTGCGATGTCTGCAATTTCCCCTCGTCAGATTACATTGTGCTTGGTAGTGGGAATGTGAAGTTCTAACCTTATGCTCGTTCTCTGCGGCCTTCTTGCTCGTATGCCCAGAGTCTTTCATTTCTTCGATGTCTGTCACTGTATTAGCCAAACCGTATTCTCTAGACTCGAGAATCCGTCCAAATTGATGCATATCTTACCGCGCTGTCGCTGCTCGGTGTCCGTTGGCGGTCCTTTCTGGTCGCCAGCCTCGTACACCGATGGGTTGCCCACTTGGGATAATCTAGTCATTTTGGCGATTGTTATATTATTGATTCAGTAGTTTAGATGGTAATAAGAGGATGGAATTGGAATTATCTTTCGTATGGGGGATATTGATATCAGTTATGGTGGCGAACCCATTATGCTGATCACGACGTCATAGAATGCTGGTGACCTCAACAATCGGTAATGCATAGAAGGTGTTGATGGGTAAGATACTGGTTTGGTAGTTTCTTGTATGTAATACTGTCTGGTTCTATTTTTTGAGTGGGTTTGATAATTGGTCGTGTGTCGATAAATAAATGTGTGGAATAATTGTATTGGCGATATCTGAATATTTTCTCATATTGGGATTGATTCATATTTGAGAAAGATGAAAAATATAATATTTTACTCCCACAACTATCAAATATACTATCGGAAAGAGCCATAGTCTCACGAACAAAACTCCTTTTCCTCCAATATACATTTCACTCATTGCAACGGCCTCCTTGTCGTTGTAGGTTATCAGAAGCATCACACCAAATTGACTTGATGTCACGTGCTCAATCCTGTAGCTGCCACAATGATCCCCAAATACAATCCCAACTACAACACGTTGAGTTATAACAAAAATCGGATCTATGCCTACCGACAATCCATCTTACCAACGTTGCATGTTGACCGCGCTTATGGAATACATGGTATCATATCCATTTTCTGTATCACCTCCACTCCCCCACAAGCGGCAGAATGAGAATGGAACATCATGGGTGCCGCAGCCACTTTGCCAGTATATCCGTGCCATATCTTCTCAGTCCCCCGAGAATGTATCAGCTGAGGTTACATACAGGAGTATTATAATTGTCTCGACAACCCTCAGACACTCTTGTCATACAAGTACGCGCCCTTGCCTGAACTTCTCTCTACCATTAAACCCTGGGGCACGTGCAGTATCGTCATCCCGATCGTACCTGAATGCTACCCGTTCAAACGCACCTTGGCGCCACCAGGAACGCTGTTTATTGGCAGCTCGATTCGTCGATGAACCGTTGACCATCTATTCTGGGCCTTAGGGGGGTTTGTGTTCAAGTCGGGGAAATAATCCGTCACGCAAAACGCAAACGCCTGTGAACCACAAACTACTCGCCGTCATGCAATCCCACAGCATGAGCGGGCTGTGCATACCCGTCTGTCATGGCAGCTCCCGGCTGTTGCAACGGCGCCGCGGCAAACATTATGCATTATAGCTACATTAATGCACAAATGGCACAAGGGCAAATCAGTTAGAGGCGGCCACGAACAAGCGCTGTCTCAGAATCTCTGGCCCCAAACCAGCGCGAGGGTGATCAAAGCACGGTATTTAGGGGATCTCGATCGGCATTCAAAGGGTCTTCTGGTGGAGTACGGGTGCTCCTCTTCGTCTGTGTTCAGTGGGTGCGTGTACTCTCTAGCGCCGGATTCGGATGAGGAAGTGCGAGGCGGGATACGAACGACAGTTTTGAAGGCGGGATGGGATGGGCTCCCGCGATTGTGTGTGTCACCACCACCGTGACCGTGGATTGACTGCCGAACCCATCAAACACGAAACGACTGGGGCATACAAAACAAACTGTGTCGCCCAGACCACACGGCGCCGGGCGCGAAGCCGGCTGGTGGGTAAGGGATGGATGGATACAGTGGATGGGAAGGGAAGGGAGGGAGGGGAGGGAGCGTCCGTGTTGAGTAACTGGAGTCCCTGGATTGGAGTCAGGCTCGAGAGAGAAGTACCGCCGTTATCTCCTTTCGGAGAGCGTGCCGTATGGTGGAGAATCGCGACTTTTACTATGGGGTCTGGTACGTGAGTATACGACTACGACTACGATTATTTACGACTTTTGTACCCAGAGTAGTAAGCTTAAGAGAGTCGTCTTCCCCTAACCACATGCGGTAGTTCAAACAGCCTCTCCCCAGCGATAGTGCAGATGGGGAAATGAGCTCTTGCTGAAGCGATATGAGCTCTCCACACCGGGCCGCAGCGCAACCAATTGAAGAGCCACTTCTTGTTACCGTCGCCCACGCTTTCCCACGCTTTCCCATGATTTCCCATCAGTCTAGCCCGCAAATATATAAACAGGACAGGATATTTCTGGGCACAGCTCCAATCATGGGATATGACAGTTTCAGCCATGAGGCCTTTGATCCACTGCGCAGGGTGCAGTAGTACGAGCACAGGACATTTGATTCCTGACTAGCAACAGCGCCTGCATCAGTAGTACTATTATCCTACTATTATGGTAACTGTGCAGCGAGCTATCCGCGCATACACTACTCTGTACTGTAAAAACGGTACCTGAATGATGTTCTAGCTTGCGATGTGATGTGCGCTGTACACCCACTCCAGAATATTTTCCCTTTCCCTTTCCCCAGCCCCCCTTGTATTTCTTACTCTTCCTACGAACGATCACCACTCGTACTTCGTACACCCCTCTTGTTTGTTTCTCTTTCTCCCCTCCCCCCAGCAAAACATTCGCTCCCAGTGGTACTTGCTTTGCGCCGTTGCACTGTTGCGTTGGCCCCGTCGCTGGCCCCGTCGCTCCTTCCTGGCCATTAATCCTATACCCGCAGCGCTCTATAGTTTAGTTGCACTGGCCGCCCCTCCTTCTTTCCCCTTCAAGTTCCAGCTTTGTGGCATCGATCATCCCATCGTCCCTGCCCCAGTCGACTGAGCGCCCCTCCCTATACCCTGGGAAAGCCTACTTCGGGCCCATTGCGAGCAGTCACTACGGCCAACTCGTAGCCTCAGATGCTTTGACTCGCTTTTCGCTCTTGCCCTCTTACAACGTCTTCACCGTCGCCTTCAAGTCACTCGTTTTTCCCTTTTCTTCGGTCGTTTTCTCTTCATCTTCTGGCTCATCCACTTGGATTGCTCAGAGCTGTTGAGTTTTTGTACGCGCCTGCCGCCATTTCGACCGTTGCGGACAGTGGGGGATCGCGGAGTGAATGAGGGTTGGAAAACACAAACGCTGAAGGTAGAAAGGGAGGGAAAGAGGGCTACGGTCATTGACCGCGCAATTATCGAAACTACAACACGAAGACGATGGCGGCTCTCGAGTCCCAGGTGGTGGAAGGGACGCGATGCCCGGATACGGGGAATCGTAAACAGTCGTACAAACGAGGGTCGACTAGCCGACGATTGACGAAGTCGGTCGTGATTCTCTCGATGCTCGCCACGGTGCCTACGGCTTTCGCTCAGGATCAGTGCGTTTCGCTCTCGGATTCCAAGGCCTGCCCGGCCTTCAACCTTTCATCGGTATCAGTTACGGGTCATGTTGCAGACTTATTGTATGTACTTTCTCCGCGGGAGCGACTATCTGCGAAGTTCCCGACCCAGCTAACCTCGTTATCATCCAGCCCATTCTTAAAGACAGTTAAAGACACCGCTTCTTTCGATCAGAAATTGCTTTCGCATGTTCAAACTACTTATGTCCAGGATAAGTAAGTTGCAGCCTCGTCCCGACATTTTTTCCCCCACAATGTCTAACCTGAATAATAGATATCAAAACCTCCTGGGATGCTCGAATGTCGACCTTACCAATACCACTCAGCTTTACGCAAGATTTACCACTTCAGTTATATGTAATGCGATAATACAGAATTCCAAAGAGAGCTGCCAACTCTCTGCAGAGCAGTTGGAGCCGCTTTGTGCTGATGCATGCGTAAGTAACAACCCGGAATATTTCACCCATGCTACTCCATATACTAACCAATTTTCCAGAGCCAACAAGCCCTAAGTGAAGGAAGGATCATTCAGGATGCTAACCTTTGCACAACCTCTGGGTTTGACCCTAACCAACAGGTCGAACAGATCCGCGCCGATTTTATTACCTGTTCATTGCCGGCAAATTCGCTGAACAGCGGGAAATGCATTAACGGCATTGACAATGAGCCAGACAACTGCGGCTTCGGATCAAGTACGACTGGATTGTGCGGGTACTGTGGGGCTGGCGGGCAGAATTCGACGGACACTTGCTGTTACAACTCTCAGGCCGAATCCGTGTGTGCTGGGGTTGTCCTGCCCAGTATCACGAAGGCAATTACTCTGCCATCTTCAACCGCGGGACCATCTTCAACAGGTTCAGCAGCACCAACAACAGCAGCCGCTGCGCCTGGTGGTTCCAAGAAACTCGCAGGAGGCGCCATTGCGGGTATCGTCATCGGTGCCATCGCTGGTCTCGCCCTCATTATTGGCCTCATCCTGTTTTGCCTGAGGCGCAAGCGAAGTGGAAGCCAGAACGGCAGCGTCTTCAACCAGCCCAGCCCGCCTCGTAAGGGTGCCAGTATGGTGCAGGCTCCTGGCTCTGGCCGCTCGGGCCCTCAACCACCTGCAGGCTTTGAAGTGCTTCCTGGTGGTCGCATTGCTCGCATGTCGGCCTTGGAAGGTGGTCACTCGGAATCTCCTACCCGGGGCAGTTCTATTGTTGGTGGCAGCGCTGCTGGTGCGGCTGCAGGCTATGCTATTGGAAGAAGACACGGTGGATCCTCGTCCAGCGAGTATGGCGAGAGCCCACACTCCGACCAACGCAGAGGCGTTCTCCGCCCCCCACCTGCTGGACGCCGAAACGGGTCGCTCTCGAGCGGTTCAGCCCTCGGAGAAGATCCAACTTCCCCTATTTCCGGCAGTGGAAATGAGCTGTCCTCGCCACACGGAATTGCAAGCCAGCAGTCTGAGCAGTTGGCATTCTTCAAAGACTACTACTCTCAAGATGAGATTCACCCCGGCGATAAGGTGTCGACCCTGTGGGCGTACCAACCCCGTGCAGGAGACGAGTTCATGCTCGAGAGAGGCGATATGCTCAAGGTTGTTGGAATCTGGGATGATGGTTGGGCAACTGGTGTGATCGTGGATGAGAGAGCTGAGGAGTGGGACGCGCAGAGGAATGCTCAACGTGACAGCGGCGTTTCGAATACCTCGGGACGCCCCGACCCAGCACCGCCCGTCAACGGCGAAATCAAGGCATTCCCGCTCGTCTGTGTCTGCTTGCCAGAACACTGGAAGAAGACTATCGAGGGAGACGGATCGACTGAGACAAACTCGAGTGCTGCAGCACACGCGTAAATGTTTCGGAACGACTCTTTTGCTCAAATTTGCTCAAACCACGGCACGGCTTTATGACGGCGTTTTATTCTGTTTGACACGGCGTTTGTTATTGCTCAACCACTCTTGCTTTCAGGCTTTCCGACCCCAACATCGTCATTTGACTCTCATTCCTTGACATCGACACTTTCTAGGTAAAAATAACCTAGTTTTCTCAAGTTGAAAACAGACGCTACACGACAAGATCGAGGCGCGAAAACTACCATTCACATTCAACCGCTCAATGCCTGCCAGGCCCACCTGACAGCCACGAAACGGCTCTATTTAACTTCTACTTCGCCCCCTAATGCTTAAAACCATGGCTATTTTCGATCCACAGCTGTCTGGTCTCCCAACTACTCATTCTAGACTTTTTAAGCAACAAGCAAACATCACTCTTATTCTTCTCAAACACCACGCACGCACCCTACCACCAATATCGGAGGCTAGCCTTGAATTTACAAAAAGAACGCTACGAAAAATTATAACAGACGAACACGACACTGCATTGTCTTCCCCCGTTTCTGTTTTTTTTCCCCACAATGATCAGCGATCGCATTCCTTATACCCATTTTCATATTTTTAACACACCTTTTTTGTTTTTTTTACCTTGTTTATCGTGGAGAGCGGAGGATAGAGAGAGAGAGAGCAAGCGGGCATGCGGCTGCGCAAAAAGAGGAGCAGAGAGGGCCATGTGTGTGTGTGTGCCCTGTTTTAGACGCAATGGCGCGTTGGTGTTTGAGCACTGGCGTGGCTGGTTGTGCGTGGAGGGAGTAGAAAGGGGGCGGGGCGGGTGTGGTGATAATTGAGCTGGAATGGGGTGTATACATAGAACATAGCAGATATATATCCCTTACTCGAAAAGATGAGAGTGTGTTTGTTCGTTCTATGGTGTGAGTGATAAGTGACTTGTTGTTTGACTAAGCCCAGCATAAATAAGCATAAGAGAGTTGTTATAATGAAGGTGCGTAGGTGCGTAGAGAAACCAAAAACTGTTTTGTCTAAATTTATTACCAACCAAGCCGAGCAAAGCCCCCTCTCTACCTCTTCTACTTGTAGTCTGTAGTCTGTTTTTTCTAAATGGTCTTGAAGATCCGAAATGGAACACACACGCCTCTATATCCCCAAACCGTAGTCTAAAAATCCCTGTTTTTTGTGTCGCTCTCTTTTGAGTGATTCCCCACCAGTTTTAACCTCCACACGCTCATATCCTTCCCGCATCCGCCCATCTACTCTACTCTCTCTCTCCAAATGAGGGACCGGGTAGATGAGAGATATGAGAGAATGTACGAGATACGAAACGAACGAAAGCGCGAGCCGTGAAACGTTTAAAGATAGGCGCTTAAATGAAGCACCCTAAGCCTTCAGCGCAGCAGTGAACGCCTCGACGCCCTCGTTCGAAACCTGCTTCACGCTCTTGGCGCCGGAGACGATGCTCTGGACCTGTGCGAGGATGGTGGTCCAGTCCTCGAATTCGAAGAAGGGGACGTGTTCGCGGACGCAGTAGGTTACTAGGTCTAAAGGGGGGGGGAGGGGGTGTTAGTATGTAT
>JPJW01002276.1:0-18114 GCA_000750755.1 Pseudogymnoascus sp. VKM F-4513 (FW-928)
TGGTGGACTGGAACTTCTATTTCGCGATGTAGATAATAGACTTCAACTCAGTGTACTCATATTCATATATGGTATCCGCAGATAGGGGGTAGTTAGATAACCGGAATAAATCAATCAAAGCCCGCGGCTCTACCCCTAACTAAACATGATCGCCTACAACATTTCAACTACTCCTCTCACTGTACTACGAATACGAAAAGAACCATAATTGAAGACAATCGCGTTGAATTCATTACTATGGTTTCACTCCTGGGTGATTGGCTACCTAGTGGCTTCCTATTTTTATACCCATCACTCAATTAAGGGCGCGTCCTTCGGCCATAATGCTTAGTTAGGGCCCCCTCCACACAACTGCTTGCTTTTCCCCGCCTCAATCGTACCCTTATGCATCCCCACGAGCCACCGATTGGCCTCCTACCCTTCCTCAGAACGATGACTGGTATCATAAAGCACGTATCGATCATGGTCCTTTTATGCAAGACCGGTATAACGCTGAAGACAAATGCAAAAACGCTTTTGGTAAACGCATGGCGCGGTAGTCTGTCGTAGTGGTGATCTTCAAGTTGAAGTCTGTGTTGTGTATGGCATCTGGTTATTTCACTCTGGGAGTTTGAAATCAACCCAAGTCATTGTCAGAGAAGGCATTTTGCGAGGTGACTCGATTTCGACTCCCTCTTGCCATCCAACGGGCTGCCATTCCTTCAGGTTGGACATGCGTACGTCGTTAGAAACACTTCCATCATTCCGGACGCGATTGCGACGCTTCTCGCGCTCATTGATGACCTCATGCATAACAGTCTCACGCACGGAAGACGTTGCCCAATCATTGCTTCCCAGGGATGGAGCTTCCAGCACGTATTTCAGTAACTGGAATGGCAGGTTGATAAGTATCCCGGAAATAAGAGATGCAGGGTTTGCATTCTTGAGAGCGGGGAGAACGGGCTCTTCTACAGGATGATCGCCGAACTTGATCGCGCTTAGCCGAGGATTATGTTTCGAGACCTTGGAATTGCTGAGAACAGGAAGGCGGTTATTGAACGCTGGCTCAGAGGCAGTCGTATCAAAATCCAGGTGAGGCGGGAAGTTGGCGATCAAGAAGCTGAGAGCGCTGTGTATGAGCATGTCGACAGCTGGCCCGTACGTGCTTGGACAACCCCCATTAAAGTTATTGTCCAAAGCCCATTGAGAGCTGAGGCCCCCATCAAGTGCAAAAGCGAGGGCTTTCTCAAGGGTCAGCCAGTTGACAAGATGACATGCAACTTCGATGCCCCGGCTTAAGACCGGAGGGATTTGAAGAATATGTCCAGCGGCAGCATAGCCAAGGGCCAAATCAAACCTATGGAAGCTGGCAGGGTTCGAGCTTGCCAAATTCTGCGTCCCCATTCGACCGGGAGTTGGTGGGGTATCCAGGCTAAGAAGAGGTCCGCCGTAGAGACGCTGCAACGCGATCCAGAATCCATCCGAGCATAGGAATCGGTCACCAGTCTCGATTAAAATCGTTCGAGGCGAGCTTTCGCTGCTTCCATCGTTGGCCTGGGCTATCATGAGGCGCTTAAGCGCAGGGCTTCTGGCGAACAACAGGTTGTGTCCTGGAATACGCATTGGTTTGGCACGGTCATCCGCATACCGAACTTCCAGTGTATAATCGGCGAAGGTGGGATCAGCGAACTGGCCTTGGATATAGCCTAGCAGTCCATCAAGATTATCCACCGACGGATGTGGAACAATGCCATGAAGGCCCGAACCACTGCGACCACTGATCTGAGGCTGATAGTACAGCTTGGCATCATCGATATGTCCGTTGCTTCCGTTAGCCACCCGTGAAGTTGCGTTTGGGTTGGGAAACTGATTAGACCGAGGATCATGCTCATGAGGGGCCGAAGAATGAGAGCGAAGGCTTTGAGACGTTGATGGGTCATAAAATTGCTGTCGACGATTATCGTTGATTCTAGGAGTAGCTGATGGTGAGTAACCTCCTTCGGGGTGTGGAAAAGGTGGTGGGTGTCGGCGGGGAAAGCCGTCCATCGCTGGACTATGCACAATATGATTACCATGCTGCTGCTGAAAGCCAAATCCTGGAGGTGGCGGGCCCTGGAAGCTGTTGGAAAGGTGGTGCATATGACCATTCGTAGGTGGCGGCGGCGGGTATGGATACTGAGACATGCCCGTAGACGAAAGAGGCGGCGCCGGCGAAGAGTTGTTCGAATCAGAATAGCCACCGAACACCAAGCTTCCTTGGCTGGGATGGGTATGGTGCATAGGGTGAGGTCCACCGGACACCTGGAACTTCGTGTATGTCGGGGTTTCAGTGTCGAGAGCTTGGCGGATTGGCAGTGTATGCTGGCCAGGAACAAATTGAGCTGGAGGCATATTATAGGAAGATTTTGAGGCGCTTGGTTGCTTGTCGGATGAAGTTGGAACAGAGCCTACTTGACGTGTCACTTTCTCAGCTTGAGTTTTATCCTCGCGTGTAGTTTGGCCTGGTTGAGCCTCTATTACTCAATTAGTACTTGTGCGCAAGGAAATTGCTGAGATCAAAGTTTTTATTCCTTGCTTACCTTGGACATCATCTCCTTCGGTGGTTATCTCGTGTCCAGTGTGTTTCTGCCCATGGGCATGTAGATTGTTGTCAGGAAGGTCCAATGCTTGACTACCTGCTACTTCAGAAGCCAAAGGGGAGACAGCAGAGTACACAGTGTCGCCCTTCTGCTTTGTTTCCTGGTCGGAAGTGACATTCGTATCAGTCGAGCGGCACACCTCGATAGTCGCCGACGAAGTGTTTGAAGTTGAAGTGACGCTATCGACAGTGGTATCAGACGCGACTTCGATCTCCTCTTTGTGTGGAGCCTTTGCCAGCTTGCGCTTCTGAACGTAGGGCAGGGGGATAGCAGGAACAATGGACCTTGGGCGGGTGCGGTTGCCCTGTAGATTCTTCGCAGCCTCGGCGGCCATCTTCAATAGTTTGGGTGTCTCTCCGGATTATTGAATGGGACCTCGTTGGTGATGCCGGGTGTGACAAATGCAGTGACGTCCCCAAGATTCAACAACGACCATGGGTTTGGTCATGTAGCATCCGGGGAGGTCGGGCGCAGGTGTTGGTAGACGGTAGTTGTAACCTTCGGGAGCTCGTTTGTTCAGAGCTTCTCATCCCCGCCATTTTCGGCGACCGTTAGCTTAGAGTATTTCTGTGCGTCGGGGTTCTGATGACTCAGCACCCCTGCTTTGCTGTACTGTACCTGTAACTACCCCAGAAATATATCCGCATCGCTCTCTTATGATCCCCAATTAAATTATTTTCTCTATTCAGCCTTGTCATCTTCGATAGGCTGTGTATTTTGTATAAATATGTGTTGTTTTTTTATATCATTGAAACTACTACAACCCCAAATATTGATTCCAATCGTTTCATATCTCCAAACCAAGCTATTTAATCCAACCCACAGATATGTGCAACCTATGCACATATTTACAAATTCAAAATGGAAACATATTAACCGATATGCCGGTACAAGGTTGACCCGCATAATGTCATTGTGCGGGTAGGCTCACAGTTGACAATCGCGAGCGCCGACGTCAAATATGCATCCCATGGTTCCAACCGCATTTCGGGTTTCAGCAATAACAACGTCGCCATTTTTATACCCACCCGACACGTCGGCCAAATACACTGGCGCCTCCAAGGAAGGCTGTGATTCCGGTGAACACGATAAGAGGGCCGTATCCACTGCCGTATGCGAAACCTCCCTGATCTTTCCAAGGCATACCTCGAATAAGTATCTCACTCAGTGGGCCTGAGGCAACGTTTCCAATTCCTCTCCCTGCCGCTAGACAAGCAAAGACCATAACAGGTTCTGCAGAATTCTTCTTCTTCTGGACGGCGCGCATAATACCGGGATACGTGCTGGTGAAGCTACCAGCAAATAAACCGTATATGATGCAAAAGACATAAAGGGGTGCAAGAGACACTGCAAAGCCCCAGATGACAAATATGCCAATGGTAGATCCAACTGTCGATATCACGATACCGGTTGTAACATGATATTTGTCGACAATTGAGCCCATAGCAATACATCCAAAGACACTAGCGACGTTGAAGATCACCACAGTCAACGCACTCTCAAGGCTTGATGCTCCGATGGTGCGCGCATAACTAGGGAGGTAAATAGACGGAAGAAAGAATCCGAGTGCCTCAATGACATTGCAAGTTTGTAGGATGCCAAATATTTTCGTGTTGAGAAAGCTGAAGTCGATGCGGCGAGTTTGAGTGCTTTGGGACAGCGGCACTCGAGGCTTCACGAAGTAGAGCAGGGGAGTCGTGAGGACGAACAAAGCAACCGCCCAGGCTCGTAAGGTCACTTTGTATCCATACTTGTCAAGGAAAACTTGCATAGCGATTGGTAAAATAACCCCTGCAAGGCCCGTGCCTGCCTATATATTGAAGCTGTCAGAGATACCATAATATCTTCAAAGCGTCCTGGGAAACGAGCATACATACCCACATGATCCCGAATGCCAACCCCTTCCTTTTCACAAACCACTCGTCCATATAAATAATGCATGGAGAGTATGCAAGGCTGCCTCCTATCGCATAGAAGATTCCTTGGGTGAGCATGAGGTGGGTAGTTGTGGTCGCAAAAGAACTGAGGCCCAGAGCTAGACACATTATGAACAGGCCCACGCCTGTGCAGTAAGGGCGAAACTTTGGCCATATCTGCAAAACTGCAAAAATAATGGGAAGATCGAGATACATGATGCCCTTTAAGTTGTTAGCCGGCCGAATTCTGAACTGGTCTTTCCGAAATAAGAGTCGCCGTCTCACCATGGCACAGGTTCCAATAACTGCGATGTTCCGCGATCCAGCAAATGGTTCATGCGTAGTATAATAGTCCAGGAAAACACCATAGGTGAAAGGGAAGCCTATCGCTGGGTGTCAGCACATCCCACTGCCATGGGTTCATGTGTGTGATTTTTAGCAAGAACACGAGGAACACCGTATGAATGATACAATGGTGTGAATGATGACGGTCAAAAAGGGAAGAAATATAATATAGCATACCCCAAACTAGAGCTTCGATAACAAAACACGCTGCAAGGAAGAGCCACGCATCCTTCCCCCGGTCGACGGGAGGCAGAGAGAATTCATGAGGAGCGGGGGTATTTGGAGAGTCTAATTCAGCTTCGGCGTCTGAGGGCACACGGTTCTGGTCCTGCCAGATTCCAGAGGTTTGGTGATCATCTTCGAACCTGTGAAGCTCAATTTGCGAACTCGCCATTATGCCGTATAGTTTATGTCTTGTTGCGACAACGGAGGAGTGTGCGGGTAGAAGCGGCGAACTGAGAAGACATGGAGACGCTCGGATATCAGTCAGCACTTATTGCAAAAGTAGCTTAGTTCTAACGGCTGCACCCTTACAGTGGATCCCCGCACGACGTCATATGCAGCAGGGGTAGGAGTCACAGATATCTTATCTGTGAATGGAGAATAGATAAATTAACATTCGATGGTTGTCTCAGGGACGTTATTCTACCGTTGGGTACTCATAACACTCATAGCCCATAGATGTAAGGAGGGGCCGTCACTGACTGGATATTGATACTAGCCAGTTGGGCTAATTAAGTCTCGTAACTGCTTGGTTTATTTCTGGACGCGTTTATTTTTAGTCACTAAAAAGGAGGTATCACTTTAAGCCGTCCGTCCACCTTCAAACTTTTGAGCGGCGCGAATATTCAACATTTCAATCTCAGTAATTGCTCATACTCCTTTCGAGTCAAGAGCGAGCGAAGCTCAACTTCCCCCTCCCCTTCAAACGATGCGCAGATTGACCCAGCCGCGAAGTCAGTTAGAACCACCTGCCCTCTGGTAATGTGAGCCGACCAAATGGGGTCCTCGGCTGACTTTCCCTCCCCCAGGACTTTCCACCGCGTAATAACGAAAGCCCGGCCCTCTTTGCGCCTTCCGATGACCATGGAGTCGATCCTAAACTCCGTCGCGCAGAAGTCGCACTGAATCAAGCCCGAGCAGGTGGTGCCGCCATCATCCTCCCCTCCATGGTCGCAGCAGTCGCACTTTGCGACGCCAGGCCCTGACTCGATCTCTTTCCCGTTACTACTATGAAACATGCGATACTCGACCTTGCTATTTTCTAGTGATATGACCCTACCGCGGACGGTATTAACGTGAGGGCAGATGACGGCGCCCCAATTATTCGAGAACAGGTCCTCGTTACCACCGTGGACGGCGAATATATACTTATGGCGGATGATGAGCGCGTGGTTGATTATTCGAGTTGATGAAGTTACTCGTACATCACGGGTTTCATTAATTGAGTCGTAATGTAGTAGCTTCCGGAGCGACCGGCTGTCTGCGCCTTGTCGGTGTCGTTTCATCGCCATTTGAAAGACGACATAGCTGAAGTTCCAGTTGATGTAATCATCCGTCAGCCCACACACCCTAATATCACATCTGCTGGCTCGTAATGTGTACTTCTTGTCGCATTTAATAGTGTGTAGCTTTGCACAGTGGTAGCATGCAATATAATTTTTAAGATCTCTCTCGAGAAGGCTAAGGAGCTCGGATGTCTTGAAAGGGTAGTGGCCGCGCTTGCATTTAAAATATGGGATGGCGAGTAAGTTGCAAAGGGGCTTGCAACAGATGGCAAAGGAGGCAGCTGAGGCAGCAGGCAGGAATGCAGCGATGTATGCAAAGAGCTCGGGGGGAAGCTTGGAGAGGATCGAGAATTCAAGCGCCGCAGGTTCGGGGGGAACCTGTCGCTTGAATAAGGACAGGATGCTCTCTAAAGGTGCCATCTGAGAGTGAACAGATGAAAGGTGTCTCACCGTCGTCTGGATGGGTGAGTTTGAAAGAATGGAGAATGTTCGCGATAAGGTGATGCAATTTATTTAATGGCTATATGAGCAGGCCGGGACGCACGTTATAGGGCCACTAATGGTCTAACAACCCATCCATCGCCAACGTCAGACCCTCCTTTAACAATGGGGCCACATCATTATACTCAATCGCAGCTGCAGCCTTTAGATTCTATCGCTATTTCAATTTTAACCCCCCCACTGGGCTCGAGGCCCAAAATGTCGCTGCTTCTCATGCCCCACACAAATGAAATATCAGGAAGGAGCGAATTAGTTCTGTGCTATATCAACAAAATTACCCATTGACGTTGAAACCCGGCTTGGTTATGTAATAGCTTGTATCCCAGCCTATCATCTTTTGCAGACGTTAACAACCTTTGAAATCTTATCAAGCTTTTGCTTGATGTCGCCGCCGAGCTTTACAGCAGTTTCTGAGTTCATAGCGCGGCGATAATCTGCCGCCTTCTTGACCTTAAGCGCATCAGCCACCGCGCCAGCACCCGCGAGTATGTCGAAAATAGCCAACGGCGCATTCCCCGGGGTGTCGATAACATCCTGAACACTTAAAGCCACATTGCCAGCCTCGCCGAAAAGGGCAACCATTCGACCGATAGCAGTGAACCCAGCAATACCTGCAATAGCATCTCCTACGAACGGAACAACAAGCAGGACTGCAGACAAGATTGTCAGGATGAGATTCTTCATCTTCTCCTTCTCGATCTCTTCGCCAAGTTTTGATACTTCTTGCATTGCTTTGACTGCTTGTTCGATCATGAGAATTGGCACTGATAAGGCGTCGACTAAATCATTAGGATCGCCTTGATACGCAGATTGCCGAATATCAATAATCGCGTCATCAAGCCCTGTGCTCATGCTTGCTAACTTCTCGCGTGCCTTCGAAATGACATCTTTTGGGTTTGCTACTTCTTCTTTTGTATAACCGCCGGTAATCCCATATACGTCGACGTCTTTGCCATAGTCTGGACACTGATGGTGTTGACCACATTCCCCGTCATCGCCCTCTAGGGTCACGGATATGAGCTCCACAAATTCTTTACTGATTCCTGTTTGGTTTGCAAGGTCTGCCCACCACTGGTTTGCAGTATTCTCTCGAAGATGCCAATATGATGTATATAAATATGGGGCTTGCGGGTCAACCCTCTGTGAGTAATCTGGCGCGCATGGTTCGGTGATATTTTGATACCAACCGCCAGGGCCCTTTTGAACACATGCGGCGGATTCGTCGTCCGCGCAGTGCTTACACAAGGACCCGCAAGTAGAGCAGCACGATATGATTTCCTCAATCTTACACGTGAAGTACTTGTTCGAGTTATCTGTGTAAAAGTTTTTGAGTGTTATCGGAGCCGTCTCCACGATGTAATCCGCATATGTGTTGTAGTGCTCATCGTAATCATCGTCAATAAGTCCTTCATATGTCGCCCATGAACTTTTGAACGTGCTTTGTAGAACCTGTAGGATGTATAGAGGGCCACAGTTCCAAGGAATATCTGCTTCTGCATTGGCGATATCGTCGAGGCTGGCGTAACTGTCGGTACAAGGCACCCACGGCTCCAGCTCAGTGAAATCATCTGCAATATCTGGGTTCCCGCCTCCGTTGAGGTAGTCTTCTAGGTCAACAGCCCAATCTACTGTGCCAGCAAAATGAGCCAAAAAATAAGATACCAAACGTTGATCTTTGTGTTGTTTTGTCAAATATGAAACCCATTCAGTTCCTAGTAAATAATAAGCGTTGAATCGGAGCAGAGGGGGTGATGTTGGTTAGGAAATTGTACCTTCATATATTAGAAAATCCGAATCTATCTTCTCGTCATTCCATGTTTGGATTGCCCCGCCGCCATTAATGATCTCTTTGATCTCAGCATTTGCTATGTATCCAGGTGTTTTTGTGCACTTTCCAGGCTTAGCAGCAGACTCAGGGCCAACAAACGTGCACATGGGGCCTCGACATTTCGGGTCTGTCATCTTGAAGGACCTCCCATAACTCGGCACGCCAACGACGATTTTGTTTGTCGCAACGCCAGCTTTCGTGATCATAACTAGAGAATTCGTCGTCTCAGTCATGTTCACATGACTCCGCAAACAATTACCACCAGGGCAACCTACAAGCAGATAAGTATTTGTGAGTTGCGGATGAGGATGCTCTACGACTTACCAGAGGAAGACCATTTGTTTTCATAATCCCACTGACCTAAATCTACAGTTAGATACGTGTACATCTTATAACATAGAGACCAATAAGAGAACTAACCGTGGAGGTCATAAGTCATGTAGACAATATAGTTGACCACCTTGCTTATCTTGTCTATCGGAAAAGATTTAAGATACCAAAATGATGCAGGGGCGGCGATTGATATAGATTTATCTGAAGGAAGCTTGCTTCGAAGCAAGGTTAAAAACTTAAGGTAGTTTTCTCCGTCATCTGCATTACCTGGTGGAATTCCAGTTCCTTGATCGTCAGGTGCACCAGGGTACTCCCAATCAAAATCAAGACCATCTAGGCCGTGCTGGGCAACGAATTTAGCACACTTTGTAGCAAATGCCTCGCGGTTCTGAGCCGTTACAGCTTGGCGGAGGATATTGTACGTTTTTGGGTCTGAAGAAAACGTCCAACCGCCAATTGCAAGGATTTTGCGTGCGCCTGTCTCCCAAGCTTTGAAGATCTCGAATTGGCCTTTAACCTTGCTAATATCAAGATCAAAGCCAGCAGTAACTTCTGCAAAGGCATAGTGAATATGACTCCAGGAGCCATCCTTAAACCCCCGCACATCCATGTTGAGGCAATCCCGTTCATTGTTCCAGCCTTCGAAATAACCAATCCGCAATAAAGCCGGTAATCCAGTACTGTTATTAACAATGTCCATGCCACAGTTCTGGATACATCCGGCTGTCCCTGGTGCACCAGTTGGAGACTTAGTAACAGTACAGAAGTCTTTAGTAGTACCGCATTGGCCCCAAACGTTGCAACAGGTCTTCAAGGGACAAGGGTTGAGATCGGAAAGTGTTTGACCTGATGTTGGCTTCAAAGTTCCAGGCTTCGTTGGGCCACAGACAGCACCGACGACAGGCGCTGGCATTGGTGGAGATCCAGTGCTAAGGCATATTTTAATCCCAGCATGGAGGTTGGTATCTTCGCACCCAGCCCAACCCCAAGTTTTGGCGTTGAAGGAGACAATCTTAGCTACCGTAAGGCTATTCGCTGCGGCTAACGCTGAGCAGGTATCATGTGCCTGAACAGTTTTTGAAAAGCAGGAGCCATCTGGATTTGGCTTAGGCGCATAGTTCGGCATCGTTCCGGGCGAGCAGCACGCATAGCCACCAGGTTGAAGCGTAGAACAAAACTTTGAACCAGGGTTATATTTTGTAAAGGTTGCAGCAGGAATTTTGCATCTAGCAGCAAGCTTCTCACAGGTATCTCCACCTATAATCTTCTCGACAGAACAGTCTGCCCGTGGATTTAGGCCACGTATGTTGCTGAAGTCTCGGTGTTGTATTTCATTCTGAAGTCTTGTTGCAGGTTTCTCCAGAATCGATATGCCAGTCCATTTGATGCTTTTATCAGCTCCGTTGACACAGTTTGCGGTAATCCATGTTGTAACTGCTTTCTGGGCCAACGAAAAGTTGCCGCTAGTATCAGCTACAATGCCAAGCACGTAGTCTGAGTCGCGGTCGCCGCCGCAAAGCTGGACGACTTGGTGTTCAGGAAAACCCTCAGTTTCCACATGATCGATGAATTTTTGAAGCACAACAGAAGCCGCGCCTTTGTTCTCTATCTTTGACCCCGAATACACACCAATTAAGGTACCTCGTGCGTAACCAAATAATATGGTGGTATCTGCAGCAGAGCTATCCTCTAGATATCGCTGTATCTGCTGTGCTGCAGCGGTAATGTCTGCCGTTTTGCTGGAATTGCCCGAGCCCCAGGAAGCTACCTCAATTGTTTCCTTTATCTCGATTGCGTCTGAAGATTGATAGTGGAGTAGTGATTCATTGCGGCGGGCGATGCGACCATTGGCTTTGCTGTCAATGGGAGGAGCTTTGAGAAACGAGTTGATGTTTGAATTTGAATCTCCTGCAGTGCATGCTCGGATAGTCACGTCTGTCGTGTGGTCATCGATTGGATTGTAGACATTGAAGTCAAGTAACATAGGCTCTTCACACGCCGCAAGACGCTCCGCACTGTGGTATACAGTCCAGTCGTCGGGGTGTAGAGAAGGTCCACACGCAGCAGGGCAGGGCTTTCGCTGCACAAAGAATGGATCTTCAGAGCCTGCAACTTTGATAGCTTGAAATGCTAGTGACCAGACAGCGAGTGACCAGGCCGGCACAGGGTGCAACAAGGGATGCATGTTTTCGAGAGAGAATCAGAGAGAAACAGTAATGCAAACATAAAAGATGGTCGGTCAAGTCTGGATCGACCGGTATGTCCAAGAAAGAAATCTCGTCCTGAAATATAAAATCCAATCCAAGAAAAAGTAAGAGCAGAGGCCTTACTATACGAAAGGCAAAGAGCTGGGTGAGAGCAGGCACAGTATCGTACCGAGGATGCTACGACAATCGATAAATTGGCAGTTGGTCGATCGTCGCAGTTGTTGATCATCGCAGTAGCCGATCATTGTAGTTTCCAGTCGCTCAGGGCAGGGCCTGTACATATAGCTTGCCAATAATATCGATGCAATAGTCGCCATACTTGATCGCCATAGAATCCTTCATCAAATCCCGACAATACTAGCATTTGTTGTTGGTTCCCACACCTAAGTTAGACCAACATCCAACAGAGCTCAGGGATGCACTGCAATTAAAATAAGCTTGTTGTTGGTTTTCGGAAGCTAGTTCGCGGGTGACAGGCATTGGCAGCTGACGCTAAGACCAAGTTGTTAGGTGCCTGTGCTAGACCCCTGCTTTTGTATAAAGAGCCCCTGTTATAAACGGATACACCCTTGTGTCGTTTCCTGAGCTGAACACACGGCCAACGGTTATCAATGGGATGCCTTGGGATCATCCCTCGCAAATAGCACCAATGACTTGGCAATTCCCCGATCGTCCGCATATCTCCATGTATGAACACTTTTCACACAAACCGGCATACTTTTGGCGCCAACTCCCAACGCTGTCATGTGCAATAGGTGAAACTTTTGTTGGTTATATATCCACATCATTTCTTACCGAGATTAATTGAATCCTTTCGTTATGGCGATCATTCTTGAGAGGACATCCCTATGCCTTGCCGCAATTCCATAACTGAAAGATATTTGCCCACGGTAATCCATCTTGTAATCTTCCCAACCTTTATCATCTACAGACTACGTTTTTATGCGGCAACCTCGTCTCATTGACGCCAGGGAAAATCGCAAACTATGAAGATCTCCTTATTTATCCTCTCCTTTCTGGCAGCATTTGCAACCGCAGGTGGGACTGCTGGAGGCTACGAGCGCATGTTCCTATGGTATGCGTACGAGATCAGCCTCGCGGCAAACGGCGCCAGCAATACGATTGCAAAAGGCTGTATAGGCAAGAGACTCCCGATGGACCCCGAGGGAGCTCCCCCAAATCAATGCAGTTTCAACGAGTTCATTCGATACATCGACGAGACAAAAAACTTCAGGAAATACGTGGAAACAGGAAATAAATTGCCTGATGTTCCTACAATTGGGGCAAAACTAGGGAATCGTGATGCTGGTAAAGGTTTACCGGAACTTAATACAATGCGCATCGCTGGCGCAACTGGATATGGATCGTTGATGAATCGAGTCAGCAATATCATTTTAAACGCCAAAAAGGATGCAGCCAAGGAGGGTTCGAAGCTCAAAATTACCGACCAACTCAAAAGAGCAGACCAAGCGCTGGGTTTAGCCATTGAATACAGAGAGATGGATACCGAGGACTACAGACGCAAAGCCTATAAGGCGGTGGGCGAGGAGAAAAAAGTGACAATTAAATTATCAATGGTGGAGGTTTACGATACACGCTATTACAAATACAACGCTGCTGATACGGTGAAAGCAAACCCAGACCATCCAAAGCTACAGGAGGAATTGGAAGAATTCGACCGCCAATATATGATGACAGAAAAGCCAGCTAAACACAGACACACATTGGACGTCGTGAGATCGGCAAGAGCACACATCAATAAGCCAATTGTCTGTTCTCCGACGAAGAAAAGTTAGTGCAAGGTCAAGAATAGGAGTCTCGTGAATGTAGGAGTGAGATTTCTAGAGAAATAGCAATTTATAAGTCTGTCAAAAGACAGCCATCCTGTGCGAAGCCTTCTACTGCAATATTAAAAGTGAGAATTAAACCACCACAAGTGGCAGTTCATGTTGGGAATAGTGAGAGCGGTACCTCATCTCATCCCTGGATCTGCAGTGGGATTTCCAAGCCAATATAGGTACAGATTAGGGACCATTCCATGATAGAATGCGTAGTCGAGTGGGTATCTCCAACAGTTTCCATCATGGGATATATGCCACGTGATGTCACTCTATTTCACATGACGCCCCCAACAGTATTTATATGCCTTAAACTTGGCCGAATCATCTAGCTATCCCGTCATTGTTCTCCTACATTGCGGGCCATAACTGCCACGATTAAGTACAACATGTCTTTAGATGAGCGCCTCAACACAATCTACAACGAAGAGGAATGTTCTGCTGCTATCCGAGGTGAAAAACTACCCCAGGCCCTGGCGTCACCCACTACACGGCTCTGTATAACCCACGGTATCCGTTACCACCATGGCTTCGCCACAGAGCTATACAGCCAAGGCAAAGAGTATCCGGAGTTCACTCGCGCCCTCAATGCTCGCAGCATCATGAGTGGCATTATCCCTGAAATGAACGAGCCACACGAGTTTCCCTACTGCATCTGGCATCCAGACATAGCGAATGAGGCTACCTACCGCGAACTGGCCCAGAAGTATCCCCAAATGCGATATCATGTTGGTCGCGCGTGCGCGGCAGGCGGATATACGGAATTGTTCAGCGAGCTTGATCTCTTGCCTGAGATATCCATTGCCGAGGAGGCGCGGGATAACCAAGATAGTGGAAGGGCGATCTTTGACGCCATAATGGCGAGCCCAGTCAAATACGCTGTTATGGACGACTACGAACGAGCTGTGGAATTGAATAATCCTAGAGCTGGAGCATGCTTAAATGGCGACACGGCTGTGCGCTCATCGCTTGATGAGAAGGGATGGCACGTGAGCTATGCTCACTCTGATGATATGATTCGTATGGGCTCTTACCAACCTTGGAGACGCATGTTCTACTTTGATATCGCCGAGGATGGGCATGTGGATAACGATCAATCAGAAGACGAAAATGCCCCTGATCCCGAAGTGGTGCAATACCTCTACACGCCTCTACCAGCTGACCTACCACATGTCAACAAGGATATCCTGATTATCCATGCTGCCTACGAAGGAAATGTAGACAGATACTCTCGCCTGCGGCGCCCGCGTATGCTCAATGGAGAATTCCAATGTGTTCTGCGAGGCATATTTCACAATACCATGTTTGCAAAGTGGTGGTCTCTCCAGCCTGAAGCTAAGGCACGCCTTCAGACCAGGCTTCGCCGAGCAATAAACGCCAGGTTCATCATGAACAACGACCTGTCGCGCATTACCAAAGACACACTGGACGATGATCTTCCATACAATATATATTATCCATCTTGGCCAACCTCTACAACTTTAGAGGAGCTCCTCCGCCTAAAACCGTGCATGGCACCACAGATTGCCCGGGTTTGCATCGTGACGGATCGACAGAGTTTATACGACGACATCAAGGTGTATCCCGATAGATTCTTGCTTTATGAAGCACGCTACAGTTCTAATCCTCACTACCTCGCGGATATCCTACGACGGGCCCAGGAGCTAAACGTCAATCTCGATGATGAATCTGATTGGCCGGAATGGAAGATTCATTCGTGGCAGGACAGAACTGAGGCATCGAAAGACTGGAAATTCGATTATATCTCGTTCTTCAATAGAGATTACACCGCCGAAATGGCGGGTGATATGCCCGATCAACGAGGCATGTACGAGGGTGAGTATGCCAATCTTGGATATATCAACCACAATGTCTGTCTTCATAAACAGTGAAGATGGCTACAGGGAGAAAGACTGGATTAGCTCTCTTAAGAGTGCTGTCTTCGATTTAAAAGTAGAATAGAGCGCGGCATATATGAAAGAATTACCAACAGGAGTGGTTATCTCAAGCTCTGAAGGCGCACAATGGGTTACAGCCATCCAAGGCATTAATTAATTCTCAAGCTGCTGATCAAAGGGATCTCCTTTCCAGACTGTGATCAGGATGTTTATGTTCCGAGCTGGTGATCCAAGGCGTTAGTTTGTAAGGCTGGGATAAAATGTGTCAACTCTCAAGGCTGGTAATCCAAGGGGTCAGTAGCGCATTTGTATCCTGCCATCCATCGTTGTGGTAGGCATATATCACCCCTCAAGTTGGTTCTAAGAATTGTGGTATGTACGGACAAAAGGGGTTTAAAATTGATAGTCACATGTAATGATATAGGTGTTCATGTCATGTGATGATAAGATAGAGAACCCTGGGAAACCACCTTAATCTTCCGGGATCACCGAGCATTGCGCCGAGGTTCAGCGACCATTAAGTGGATGCTCCCGAGATACTCGCATACGCACCGGCAACAATCGCATTCCTCCCAAAATATGCACGCCTATATCGCAACAACATTCCCGGAGGCCATTGATTTCCCGCTCTCCACTAGCCCGCCAGACCTGTCTCTCCCTGACATACCTAACTTCGACCTCTTCATATCTGAGTTTCGAAGAAGCAGTATCGCCAAACTGACGTAACCTCGGCAACAGCACGACATTTCGAAGTGCGGGCCTGGTTTAGAAAAGGAAATACGCGCCTAGATTAACGAAGAAACGCCGCTGCTATGGCTGGACAATCAAAGGAGGCACCTATCCCTCCTTGGGGCCTCGCGGTAGCTGGCGCGACTGGCGCAGTTCTTGCCAACGCTCTGGTGTACCCTCTCGACATGTGAGTACCACCTTGCTTCACAGATTACTCAAGTGGATGAACGGCTCTAATCGTCGTTCGTAACAGCGTCAAGACCCGCATACAGGTCCAAGTCAAGCGGAAGGCAACTGATGCTCCCCCGTCCCCATCCGACCCCGCACACTACGACTCGACATGGGACGCCATCACCAAGATCGTTGACTCGGATGGCTACGCAGGCCTGTACGCCGGCATCCAGGGGGCCCTGATCGGCGTGGCCTCGACCAACTTCGCATACTTCTACTGGTACTCCGTCGTGAGGACCCTGTACATGTCGTCGCGGAAGGACACATCTGCACCAGGAACGCTGGTGGAGTTGTCTCTCGGTGCGGTCGCAGGCTCTGTAGCACAGATCTTCACCATCCCCGTTGCGGTTGTCACGACGCGCCAGCAGACGCAAGCAAAGGGCGAGCAGAAGGGCATGATTGACACCGGAAGGGAAGTCATCAACAGCGAGGATGGATGGACTGGTCTGTGGAGAGGCCTCAAGGCTAGCTTGGTCCTTGTGGTCAACCCAGCCATCACTTACGGCGCCTACCAGCGCCTGAAGGACGTCATGTACCCGGGGAAGGCAAACTTAAGGCCTATGGAGGCGTTCCGTAAGTACTCGTGCAGACGGCTGGTTGCTCGGAAAGCTGTTGCTAACAAATCCTCCGTGTAGTTCTCGGTGCTATGTCAAAGTCCCTAGCAACTATTGCTACGCAGCCACTCATCGTCGCAAAGGTGGGCCTGCAGTCAAAACCCCCGCCTTCCCGCCAGGGTAAGCCCTTCAAGAGCTTCGTCGAGGTGATGGAGTTCATCATCAAAAACGAGGGTCTTCTGGGACTGTTCAAGGGAATTGGTCCCCAAATCACAAAGGGACTTCTTGTCCAGGGTCTTCTCATGATGACCAAGGAGCGGTAAGATTTCACATATTCTGTTTGATTTTAAGACGTAGTAACTGACGTTATATATAGCATGGAACTTCTTTTCGTTCTGCTCTTCCGTTATATCCGCAAGATGAGGAGCGATCAGCTCCAGAAAGCCGCCGCGCTGGTGGCCGCGAAGGGACCACTTGTTGCCAAATAGATTCCACCTGTGTGGGGTGTAGATAGGAGAGAGTTTGGCGTCATTTTGGCTACGATTGTACGAGTCTGGGAGGATCACAGTAAATATAGAAATATCTAGACAAGCTGTTCGCGAGCATTTATTTTATGTAGACACTGTCAATTTAGAAACATCGATTGAATTACTTGTGCCAACCCTTGTAAATGGGATAAGAAAATAGCCAGCAGATGCAAGAACAAACCGTAAGCTCTTGTCATTGGTTATGAAGGGTTTATATCCTTTGTTGCTATATATATACTATTGTCTCTTCCACGCAGAGTATCCTATTCGTGCCCAATAAATGATAGTGGCAGCTTTACTACATGAGGGCTTACGACAACTAAAAATAAAACATATGACCCTCGACCGCTCGAATGTTCATAGCAACACCAAAGATAGTGGATTCTAGTACTCATTGCCACCTTAGTGGCCATAGTAGCTGTAAACAGCAGCAAGGCTCTCAAACACCTACACCCGTGGCTCCGATAACCGGTCCTATGGAGAACGCCACTCAGAAATGGAGCCAAGAGACGCAAACAGTAAATTCTAGGAACGGCATTGATATCAATAACTTGTAAAAGCACAGTATCTGATTTTATTATATTCTATACAATCTATTGCCATTTTTCCTATACTTTTATTCCGTCGTCCATCCATTAACGGGTAGTCACTATCCCATGAAAATCTTTAGAATCGAGCAGGGCTCTGGACCTGGCCATCCCCAATCTGATTGGAAGCTCCACCGCCTCCTCCACCGCTCTGGACCTGCCCATCTCCAATTTGAGAGGCAGAGCCGCCGCCGCCGCCGCCTCCGGAGGGCTGTCCCCCAGCGGCACCACCTCCTGAGCCGCTTCCAGAGGGTTGCTCGCCACCAGATGCACCACCTCCTCCTGAGCCGCTTCCAGAGGGTTGCTGGCCACCGGATGCACCGCCTCCGGAGCCGCCCCCAGATGGCTGCTGGCCACCAGAGGTGCCAGCTCCTCCTGCTGCACCAGTGCCACTAGGTTGCGAGCCTCCAGCGCATGAAGCACATGTTGGGGTACCACCACCAGATCCACCACCGCTAGTGCTGCCGCCTCCTCCGCCTTCACCTCCTGCACCT
>JPJW01002277.1:0-14293 GCA_000750755.1 Pseudogymnoascus sp. VKM F-4513 (FW-928)
GTGGTGGCAAAGGCGCGCGGGGCGCGGAGCATGGTGCGGGAGAACATGTTTGTGGGTTTGTGGTGGTGGTGGTTTAATTTGTGGTTGTGGTCGTGGTTGATGGATTGGAGTTGTCAGGTGAGGGATGAGCTCGGTCGCGTTTTGGGGGTTCGGGCGCGTCTCGTCCCGATTGGGACGATTGGCGGCGGAGAGAGTCACGTGAGATGGCGGTGGTTTGTGGATGAAGTTACGAGTACTCTTCGCACTCGAGCAGCAAGGGGAAGATCCAGTGCACGGACATAGGAGAGAGGACCGAGTCACGTGAGTCCGAATAGGTGGATGGCTGGGAAGTGACCGATTTAAGATTAGATTAGGGGTCGAGGCTGGGATGCAAGGCTGGGATGCAAGGCTGGGATGCAAGGCTGGAAACAGACAGCCGCATTCGGCCCCTATTCCCCTATTCCCCTATCCCCCCACCGTGCTCCGCAGTACTTTGCATTATTTTCCCCTACGGAACCACGAAAGCACGGAGATTATGGCTGGGCTATCTCTCTGTCTGGAACATGTTTGGAACATTCGGCAGGTTTTTGATGATAGTTTGTACTCGGCCAAGCTAGATGGGCAGTGTAGTTGATGTATGATACTCACAACTCTACCGATACTGCACATCCCTTCTGTTTCCTCTGTACGAACTTCCACACTTGGGGCCACAACCGATCACACGTCCCCGAGATTTGAATTGTCGGAATGAACGGTGGAGCTTGTGGAGGGCACAGAGGTTGTCCTCGTCTTTTGTCCTACCCCTACGTGCTCTCAAGTTTTTCTTACAAGTATTATGCATGGGTGCATATATGCCCGAGTCATACTCGGCGCATATGCGTAGTGCTCCCTTCCCAGCCCAGCCACTTGGGACTGAGTGGGATGATGGGGTGTGGTGGATTGTAATGATAGCGCACGTACAGTTGCAGGGCGTGTGCTGTTTGTTGGTGGTGGTGCTGCTGCTGCGTGTTTTGTGCTGCGCCTTGTATGTCGTGTTGTGTTTTGTTGTGTTGGTTGCGGCCGCCAAGGATCGAAATTGTGAATTGTGGCCATGCAACCACCACAAAAAGCTCTGTGCACCTCATCTCGCTTGCTCCTTTTCTAGTAGATCCAGTAGATTTGCCAGCATATTAGCACCATTAAGAGCCATATTTATCGCCACTAGCTGTGCTTAGCTGTAGAGTGCCTGCCTTAGCCACGTCTCCCTATAGCTGCATTGGGCCAAACAACATCATTTCTTTTCCCACTCGTGCCACTTACCTGTCCACTCCCTGGCCACTCCCTTGCTATTCCTGACCGCTCCCCTGCCATTTCCTTTCCACTCCCTTGCGCCGCTCCTTCCCACGCCTGATGCCTAGCCAGTCATGTCCCAGATCACCTTGATCGGCCATATGTCATCGACGGCTGGAGCTGTCGACTCCAGCAAGGCACGGGATATTGGTTCATGGCGCATTCCCTGCCGCTCTCCCTGGCGCTGATCCGGATGTTCCTGCTCCATCCCGACGACAGGGAGAGGGAAAAACTGAATTGTGCGCACTGTGTGTATGTACTGTACAAACGTACCGTTCAGTCCTTCTGTTCCCTCTATGGTTAGTGGAACTGAAGAATATGCGTGTCTTGAGTCTGTCTCACATACTCGGTGCCGTTGTCTCACCACTCCTCATGCCGCTGTGGACCTTTCCCCCGGAGTTAGTAGGTGGTAGCTAATCTACAGAATATAGACAATTACCATGCCAAAACTGTGCACGACAGTAGCCCTCAAGGCAAGCACGACACCCAATTAATCCGCCTCAATATTAATCGGCAATCCCTATTCCTGTCTCTTCTCAACACGCTTCTGGCATTCCGACTGTGCCGGCTGACTGAAGTGGAATACTTTAATCTCCAACAGCTTATCGTCGATTGGTTTTCTGGCGGTTGACGTGCTCCACTGGCTGTCCTGGAGTACCGAAGAAGAGTCCTAGTCAGTTGTACTTGGCAGCAAGCGCCCCCATATGGTCCACCACGGCACCGCTATGGGGCCCATAATGCATCCCTGCGTGCCTGAAAGCAGATCAAATCTCTGCATCAATCCAGGCATTGTCATATCCTGCGATCGGTTTTTGATCGAATTTGGCCCCTCCCCCCACCATGGAACTCCTGGCGAGCCGGGTGGTGGCCCGAGCATTCCCGCTCTGGTACGATGCCTCCCACTGGGACTACTTTCCATGTCCTCTCCCTAGGTTTGTCAACTTCTTCTTCGCGTCTCTCTGACGTGTTGATTCTGTCCCTCGTTTCAGTGCTGCCGTGTGCAGTATCTTCTTGTCATAATTCGTCGGGATCAAGGGACTGCAGAGGAGAGACACCATGCACTCCTGCGTCTCCTGTTGAGTGGTTTTCTCTCATTCTTTGGCCAGAACGCGCCCCGGACAGCTGTTCGTCGTCTCTGACGCGCACCATTATATGTCGACCTTCGTTCGGTAATACACTCTTTTATTCTGGCTCCTCCTTCAACACTCTTTAGATTGAGGTGTCAGCTACTCGCCATTATGGCTTCATTTCGCTCTCTACTATGCGTCATTGTTTTATACGGCCTCTACTTTGGTCTAATCAGCGCTCACACCAACATACAACACCGAGGGTATGGTCTATCAGGGCGAGACACGGGTCCTCCAGACCTACCGGATCTGACCACGGCTATTGCGGAACCTAGCACCACCAAAAGCGAAGCTTCAATGACCTCGCTCTCAGAGACATCGAAGAGTTCTAGCACTTCTGCCACTAAATCTTCAACACGTTCGCGGACGACTACATCCGCTCCCGCAGCTACGACCTCCGCGGACGCCATTCGGACGTCTGACTATAAGACGGCGGCTCCCGATCCACTTCCCCTCCAGCCTCGACTGACGCCCGCATTCGGCGTTGGGGGTGTACTTCTCATGATAAGCGGCGCCGTATTTGCATTCGTCGGCATACAGCATAGGCTAATATACGTTTTCCTCTCTGCCGCGTATCTGGCCAGCCTATCAGTTACAGTCTTGATCCTCTACGTCATGAATCCTGCCGTTCCTGACGCTACTCAAGGCGCCTATCTTGTCGCCATCACCGCAACCGGTATAGTATTCGGTGCGGCCGCTATGTTCTTTCCCGATTTGACGGAAGGCTTCGGATGCCTTCTTGGCGGTTTCTGTCTCTCAATGTGGCTATTAGTCCTCAAACCCGGCGGCCTGCTCACTTCTACCACTTCAATCACGATTTTCATCGTCGCCTTTAGTGCTGCGATTTGGTCCACGGCATACATTCCCTTCACCAAGCCATACGGTCTCATAGCGTCTCTTGCTTTTGGCGGTGCTACAGTTATCATTCTAGGTATCGACTGCTTCTCGCGTGCGGGTTTGAAGGAGTTCTGGGTCTATATTTGGAGATTGAATGATAACGTCTTTCCGTTGGATACCAACACCTATCCCGTAACACGCGGCATCAAAGTTGAGATTGCTGGAGTCATCATGATTACTGCAGGAGGA
Organism: Pseudogymnoascus sp. VKM F-4513 (FW-928); assembly: GCA_000750755.1. NCBI lineage: Eukaryota > Fungi > Ascomycota > Leotiomycetes > Thelebolales > Thelebolaceae > Pseudogymnoascus > Pseudogymnoascus sp. VKM F-4513 (FW-928). The sequence goes on from JPJW01002277.1 coordinate 3,522, forward strand.
ATATTAACCCAGATGAAGCTATGGAAGTTCATTAAGAAGCGCAGGGACCGCAGGGCCGCGGCAAAGGCCGAGAAGAGGAGGAGCTTGGACATTGAAGAGGAGATGGTAGGGAGGCGAGTGGAGTTTGAGAATACCCGGGCGAGGCAGCAATGGGAGGCAGTCTATGGTGATGGCAACAATGACACGAAAGCTTACCTCTCCGTGGATTCCGGTATTGGTACCATGAGTGGGAAAGGGCAGACTACGCCGCAGATAACCGTTCAAATGGATGGAATAGAGATGGCAGATATGCCAAGCCCAACTGAGGGTAGCATCAGTCGCACAGATGGCAGCACAACAGACGTTGGAGGTCTGACAGCTGGCGTGCATGAGAGTAACCCCGCCAGGCGGATATCGCGTGATGAGGAAGCTCTCGCCGCCCTTGAGGGTGGGTCTGTGTCGAGGCAAAGCTCTATATCAAACCGCAAATCTCTCTCTCTCGACCCACAGTCACCGGCTGGCGAAGAATCGCTTTCTCGTCAGAATTCCCAGCGCCTCTCTACAGGATCGAAGATTATGAATAGGCTGTCTAGCAGTTCTTTAGCGTCACAGAAACGCCTATCTACCGGGTCCAAGATAATGCATAGATTATCACATAACAAGTCGACTTCGCAACACCGTCTGTCCAAGTCCCCGTCGAAGCATAGACTGACAGACGACATGGATGACTGGGATCGCTCATCCAGTATCGCAGCTACGATCGATTACCTCGATTCGGAGGCTGACTACGAAGACCTTAGGAGTCTGCCAACCGGCACCCCGAGGACGAGCATGATACTTGACAAGGTTGTTGTTGGCGAAGAAAGGGAAACTACGTATTCACCTCTCGATAGCCAGACGAAAGAGGTGCCAGCTGAAACGCCACCCTCTGACATTCCAACCTCCGAGGTGCCAACCCCCGAGGTGGCGCCCTCTGAAACAGCGCCGCCCTCACCACCGCCCTCTCTACGAAAGTCTCTTCTCCCACCCGCACCACCAAAGGTCGCAACATCATTCCGCACACACGAATGGGCCAAGCGCCTGTCCCTAGCAGACACCCCTGCAGCATTACCTATCGAGGACACCACACCCCTCACCCCAACATCTCCTTCTCCCTCCATCCAACTCTCCGAATCCCCCGCACCCGTCAACCCCATCGCTCTAGCCCAAACCGCCGCTACCGGCTCCGTCGCGCCCTCCCCCATCCGCCCCAAATCCTCCGGCGCATCAATCCACTCTAAGTCGCCCAAACGCAGCAGCACACGCACCTCTATGCGCCACCCCGCTCTGCCGCACTCGATCTCGCGGTCAACGTCTGTGCAGTCCCTCCAAGCGCCGCAGCGCGCCTACCGTGCGTCGTCGAGCTCGGTGTACGGCCCTGGGGGCGCGCTAAGGGGTAGCCCCACGGAGGACGGGATCGGGCCGCTCTGGTCGTCACAGATGCGCCCTGGAACGGGGATGTCGCGGATGCCAAGCACAGGCTCATTAGCGGGGCATGGATCGATGATATCGCTACCCGCGAGCGCGCAGCACCAGGAGAATATGGCGAGGAATGAAGGAACTCGTAATAGCCTCGGGTATCTCAACAAGGGCGTGTTGAGACCGGTGATGGGGGATTTGGAGGTTATGGATTTGAGGAGGCGAGAGTTGATGGAGGAGAAGATGAGGGTGGCAAGGCTGAGGCAGGACGAGGAGATCAGGAAGAGGGTCGCGGAGGGGTTGTGGGCAGAGAGGAGTTTAAGAGAAGGGAGAGGGGGAAAGGTTCATAGGGATGGGTTGAGGAGATTGATGGCTGAGGGGAAGGTGGAGGGATGAGTATTCTTTTATGGATATGGGTGGATGAAATTGATACCTTGCTACAGGTACGGGTGTATGAATTGGGATATCTTATAACATATAATGAATAGTATAATCAAAGCCTGCGGGTTTCAAAGTCATGACGGTGTTCTTCTCTTGGGTGTGAACGACGATATCAACACGCCTAGAGGTATGGAGAGAATTTGACGCCGGGAGCTTATCTATTAAGCAGGGTCCTAGGGGAAGAAGCTTAGAGGTATCTAGAAGAACTTGCAAGCAGATTTACCCCTTAGTTGACGAGGTGTTGTCGTACATTGTCGTCGCCACCGCTGTCGCCCTCAATCTCTCACTTCGCTTTTATCGCATCGATATAGGCCCCGCGGTTCCCCCGCGGTTCCTCCGAGGTCCCCCCGCGATACGCCCCTGTTTAACCCCAATCCCCACCCCGCATTTTCACCCCTTATCAGCGCCCCTGCCTTCCTTGGCCCTACCTTATATGTCCCAATCGCTTCCGCCATGACGTAGCTAAAGGAAATTAAGCTATTACGGTTTATATTAGAGTTCGAGGTTATTACACTACAAGGTCAGCGGAATTTAATTAGAGAACCTAGTGGTGCCTAACCAAGGGAACTCATGTATCCAATTAATTATAGGGCTGAGCTAAAACAAAGAAAGCCTCAAAATGTAGTCGAGGGGTGTATGAGGAATGGGGATATATGACTTGTCATTCTCATGATCGCATATGCGCACAATGTTGACTTTTAATTTTCCAATTGACGTATTCAAACTTATCGCGAATATTCGGAGGAAAATAAAAAGTAGCGAGCAACGATAGGTTAATGTCCTAGTACTATCGAACCCTCCAAACCTTATATTTACTTGCGTGAGCATTTTGATTGTAGACTCTGAACTCGAGAAGATCATATATGCGTGGAAGATTTAGTTGTTGATCCACAAAGCAAGGAAGCCAAACTAGCACCATTTCAGTAAGCTGACGGGTTACAAGCGTTGCACCTCAGGATAGAACTTGACGCGCCCCCTTTTCTTCTCCGTTTCTCTGGTTTTTTAAATTTTACCATTCAATTTGCGAAAGCAAAACCTAGAGCAGCAATGTCTCGCGCTCTACCAATTGCACTCGCTATAGTAGCCATTGTGGCCTATAGTTGCGTACAGCGGTACCTGGCCCTGAGAAAGCAAATCGCGATCGCTAAAACTACCAATATCCCCTATGTGGTGCTGCGTAAGCTCCCCCTACCAATGCAAGAGACATTAGGCTAATTGCAACAGCATTCAATCATATCGGTAACTTCTGGACCGCATTTCAGAAGCTTGCCATACCTTTATATAAGATGATCCCAGGCACCAAAGACCGCATCACCACCAAGTGCGCCTCCCCTTCCTGCCATGTACGGCCCCTACTTACGCGCACAGAATCGCATCTATATATTTCCAATGGCACTTCAAAGATGAGGCGGCAGCGCAGCTTCCTCCCGTCTTTCTTATCGTCAGCCCGTATGGAATGTACATCAATAGTCGCTCAGCAGAATTCAATGCCGCCATCGTGACGCGCAAGTCGGAATTCCTAAAGCCCGTCCATATGTACCATGTCGTTGAGGTCTACGGCAAGAACATGCTCTCGAGTGAAGGGGAGGAGTGGAAGCGCCACCGGCGCATAGTTGGGCCCTGCTTCAACGAGAAGAGCAACGCGCTCGTCTTTGAGGAGTCCGTGCGCCAGGCTCAGGGACTGATGAACTACTTAGCCTCGACTGACGGCAACTCGAAGGATGATTTAGCCGTGCGAGATATTGCGCCGCAGATGGCGATGTTGGCGCTGCATATCATTTGCGGTGCAGCATTTGGGGTACCGCAGACCTGGCCGGGGGAGGATGAGAGTGTGCTGGGGACAAGGACGGTGCCTGGGTTCAACACGAAGAAGTTGAATGCGAATCACAAATTGCCATTTAAGTATACCGTTGATTTATTCCAGGACTGTTTCCTGTGGGTTGCCGTGCTACCAATGTGGCTTATCAGTTCGTCTCCGCTCTCTTTTCCATCTATGGAGTTTATGGTATGGCTTCGGGATTCTAATCGTCTACAGAGATCGTTCCAATGAAAATAACCCAGGAAATTTACGCGTCATTCCTCGAACTTAGTGATTATTTTATTGAGCTTGTAGAGTACAAGTTCAAAAGACTAGAAACTGGCGAGATGGACCCCCGTACGATGGATGTCCTGAGTAGGTCATCTAGACCCCTTTTTCTCTCTATACAAACTAACCGCAACAGAGCCCCTCGTTTCCGCCCTCAACACCTCCCCTGGATTTGACGAAAAGCCTGCCGCTGAGAAGATGGGCTCTCTATCCCTCTCCGAGATCACTGGCAATGCCTTCGTTGTTCTCTTCGCGGGCCACGAGACCTCTGCGAACATACTGCACTTCTCCATGATTTTTCTCGCTTTGAACCGCGCCGCGCAGCACTCGCTCCAAGTCGACATCGACCACGTTGTCGGCAAGTCAGACCCCAGCACTTGGACTTATACCGAGATGATGAACCGCCTTTATAATTCTATGGTCGGCGCCACGCAAAACGAGACGTTGCGGCTGATGCCACCCGTGGTGTCGATACCGAAACACACACTGTCTACGGAGAAAGGAGGCACAATGAAAACTGTTACTGTAAATGGCGAGGCTCTCCGGGTCCCCCCTGGCACATTCATGCATATGGACGCTATAGGGGCTGGCCGTGACCCTAAGAACTACCCGCATCGGCCATCAAAGCTTACAGGGAAGACCCATGATCTAAATGACTTCGTACCTGAGCGGTGGTTGCTTACTTGCGACTACCACAAGGATGCTACAGATAGCGTGACAGGGAACGGCCCCACACAACGCGCACCTCTGGATGAGAACAAGGAATCTGACCAACCTGAGGAGCTGGAAAGCGTGAGTTATGATAACTCATCCGTAATATTCAAGCCCGCCAAGGGCACCTTCCTCCCATTCTCGGAGGGAGCACGCGGGTGTCCTGGACGCCGATTCGCACAGGTCGAGCTAACCGCCGTTCTTACGGCAATATTCCAGGAGTACTCTGTCGAGCTGGACGTGCGAGAGTGGGCCAGCGATGAAGAGGTTGCGCGCATGACGAGGGAGCAGAAGAGGGACGTATACGCCAAAGCTGTGAAGAAGGCTGAGGAGACCGTCCAGAAATCTGATATCATCATCACTCTGAGACTGTTGTCGGGGACCAGCGTTCCCATACGATATGTGAAGAGGGGAAGCGAGAGGTTTGGAGATGTGGGGATGGCGTAAATGCGGGGTGGCCGGGATCGTCGTCAATGAAGTATACGTAGAATATTTAATAAAAAACTAGACAAGAGTAGGAGGTTTTTCAAAGCGAATTACTCTAGGACATGACAGGGGATGATAGGAGGCGCTATACTTAAACGCACATGGTGCGTTGTAGCGCGGTAAATATTAAGTGGTGGTTTGAATAGTCCAGGCCCTCATAGAAGCTGAATATTGCCCGAACCACGCCACTTTCATGGATACCTGCTTACATAATCATATTCTTTGGCGGTCTGGCCGCCTTGGGCTCGCATTGGGTCGTCGTCACATTATTTGTAGTATTTCGCCGCACAATTGAGTTTTCATTTATTTATATATCTTCTTATTGTATAGTAATACCAGCAGACACAAATTAATGCATAATACAGTTTCCAATTCCTACTCTATCGACAAAGACGGCCCTTCATGATAGTATACAGCTACTCCAGCTCCCAATATCAATATTGACGATACCTGACGCCGCAACAAAGTATCCCCGGCTCCGATGTAGTTCCCGCTTGATCTCATCACTTCTCAACGACTCGATGATTTCGCAGATCGCCAACCTCCAAAACACACCCAAAAACACCCCGGGTCCTCGCTGTATGATTATCTCTCCCTCCCGCTCAAGCAGTTTCGTGGAGTCGTGGCCGAGTGTCGCGCAGGACGTCATGTCTGACAGTCAGAGGGCGCAAGAGCTCAGGAAGTACGTACCCTTCCCCGCGCCAAGAATCACACTCAACGACAAGTGATGCGCAAAGATGTTTGCCGCCATGCTCGCGCGCGAACCATGCTGACAGCGTTTGCATCGCGATAGATTCTATGCGCCGTTTGATGATGGTTCCACGCCTGGCAGCGCCCAGGGCATCAACCAGTCTATCCTCGATGATGGGGCACTGGGCGCGTACGCGGAGCTGATCTTGTGGCGACTCGGTGGCACTCGGGCTATGGTGTCGCTCATAGATAACACGACTGAGTACTTTGTCGCTGGGGTTACTCGCCCTAGTAGCTCTTCGAATGAGATTACTACCAGCAACGACTGGTTTGGCTGCTGCACGATCGAAACTCCTGGAGGTCTCTGTGAGGTATGTCGTCAGCCAAGTCACGTGGAGTGGAGTGAAAGTTCTAACCCATCACCAGAATGTCATGGCAATGGACGGAAGTAAAGGGGAGTATCCGTGCTTTGAAGTGTCAAGTCTTGATACGCACCCGCGCTACGAACACCAGCCCGTCGTCGATGGGACCATTGCCTCCTACAAGTACTACGCGGGGACCCCTATTACCACGGCCCACGGGGTCAATATAGGGTCCTTGTTCGTGTTTGACAACGAGTCACGGCCAAATGGTCTTACTGTGCGGGAAAGAAAATGTAAGACACACCCTTTGAATCCTGTGCGCCACACTAACGCAAATATCAGGTTTGTTTGAGACGGCAGAAAAAGTAATGAAGCACCTTCAAAGTAAGAGAGAGGCAGCAGAGAGACGCCGCGTCGCCTTGATGAGCACGGGCGTCGCTAAATTTCTGGAGCGGACGACGTGGCTTGGAGATGCAGATACGGACTCTAATCCGGAGTTTCCGTTGTCCTCGAATAGCATTGGAGAGAGTGACCCCCAGCAGTCAAGCATGGAATCGACAAACATTACTAGTCAGACTTCAAATTCTGGCGATACCGACATTGACGGATTGCCTAAAAAGAAGGGGGCTTCGGAAATTGTGCTGGATAAAATAAAAAAGGCGCTAGATCATGCAGCCTATGTACTCCGGGAGTCTCTCGAACTGACTGCAGGAGGGGTTGTTTTCCTCGACACGGCTATCGGACCCAGTGAACCCGAGCCTAGCACGGACTATTTTGACCCCATTCAGCCTGGCCTAGAGAGAGTAACGTCAGGCATTAAGGGCGTTGATTTGGAGGATGAGTTGAGCCCCGAGAACGACTTGACGATGACGGGAATCGACCCGAGGTCTACGATACCCTCTGGCCAAGTCCGGGGATTCTACGATGAATATCGGCCAGTTCGAGTGCCAGCCCTTTCCTGCTCCAAGCATGCATATCGGAGATCGAGAGCACTGGATGGGAAGACGCTCCAGGATTTCATCGATATGTATCCAAAGGGAAATATATGGTACATTGACGAGAAAGGATATTTTTCCTCTCTCGACCAAGATGAAACCACCGGTAGCCCGACGAGGACCACCCCGATGGAGGGGAAGAAGCCACCTTACAATATAGGCGCCGATTCTACGAGGCAAGCGGCCGAGGCTGCCATTTTATCAAAAGTTTTTCAGGGCGCTCGTCAAATCATTTTTTTGCCGTTGTGGGATGCAAGCGGAAGTAAGTGGCCCCTGATTCCCCCACAACGTCGCTAACTAGTCTAGATCGCTGGCATTCGGGGTGTTTTGTCTGGAGCAATAATTCTTTTCCCGTCTTTACCGTTGATTCGGAGTTGGCGTATATTTCTGCTCTTTCAAACTCTGTAATGGTTGAGATTAGTCGTCTAGACTCCATCATGGCCAACAACGTCAAGTCGGACTTCATCAGCAGCATATCTCATGAGTTCCGCAGTCCTCTTCACGGTATTCTTGCCAGCGCAGAGTTCTTGCATGATTCCGACCTCGACCAGACGCAGGACCAGCTGGTGGCTTCGATACGTACATGCGGGTCCGCGCTGCTGGACACGATCAATCATGTCCTGGACTACAGTAAGATCAACTCGTTCCAGAAGAAGGACTCATCCGGTTCATTCTCAAACGAGTTGGATCTGACAGCCAATGTCGCCCTCCTCTGCGAGCGTGTTGTTGATGGGCTGATCGCTACGCGCGGCTACACTGGCGTTGGCAACGAGGATACCAAAGCGGACCCCGATTCGCCAAAGGCTGCACCGTACGCCCACCCAGTCGAAGTCATCCTTGACTTCGAGGACAGAGACTGGATGTTTAAGATCATTCCTGGAGCGCTTCGCCGCATCATCATGAACACTGTCAGCAACGCAATGAAGTTCACCAACTCGGGATTCGTCCTCGTCCAACTGCGTGTCAAGCAAGCCGACGGGCGGCAATCGGATCCGACGTCGAGAGTGGGGCAGAAAATCCTTGCCCTGAACGTCATCGACTCCGGCCGTGGGATGTCAAAGCAATATATGGAGCGCAAGCTCTACACGCCTTTTGCGCAGGAAGACCCCTTCATCCCGGGTGTCGGCCTCGGCCTCTCCATTACGCGCAACATCATCGCCCAGCTCGGCGGCAAGATCAACATCCGGTCTGAGCTAGGCAAGGGCACAGATGTCGAAGTCTTGCTTCCTCTCGCTCTCGCGGACGCCGAAGGCACCTCGACCCAGCTGAGCTCCACGCACGCGCACCGCCACGATGCACCAGACCGTGAGGCAGCTGCGGCGGTTGAAAGTGTGCGCGCCCTCGCCCCAGGCAAATCAGTCGCTATCTGGCGCGCTCCAGCCCAAGCAGCCAGCACCCCTGACAATTCACTGGCTTGGAAGACGGTGGGGGGATACTGCAAGTCCTGGTTCGGACTCACGCTGCTGACAGATCCTGATGCCGCCACCCTCGCAACGGCAGACGTCGTCATCAGAGAATGCTCCCACTTTGGCCCGGACGATTCCCCCCTTCCGCCCTGCACATCCCGCGTCATCAACCTGTATGACCGAATCGACCGCCCCTCTACACGACGCGCGCACATGGATTCACCCCTTTCGGAGTCGCTGTCACTACCCGTTGGTCCATTCAAGCTTGCCATTGCCATCCTGTCTCTCTTCCATGATCCCGCACGCCGCGCCGCCCTCGAAAAAGAAGCGGCGAACCCACACCCTGTCCGCTTCCCCAGCGATGAAACTGTGACGCCGCAGTCACTGGGCTGGTCCTCCAGGCCACGGACTCCTGTTTCCGAGAGCCGGCAAGAGGGGGCCCTGGTGCCAAAGCCCGCTACGAACGGTACACCAACAGGTCGCCCACAAACCCCATTGGCCGCCCCGCCACTCACCCTCGAATCACTATCGCTACCTGTACCAACGCGCTCCCTCCGTGTCCTTGCCGTCGACGACAACGCCCTCAACCTACTCCTACTAACGCGATACCTCTCTAAACGCGACGGCGATACAGTCGTCACCGCACGCGACGGCCTCGAGGCCGTCGCAGCCGTGCGCGCCGCCCCCGACTCTTTCGACATCATCTTCATGGATATCAGCATGCCGGGCATGGACGGCTTTGAGGCAACGCGTGCGATCCGCGTGGTGGAGGCGGAGCGTGCTGCGTTTGGTGGGGGGAGATCGCGGGTTGTGGCGCTTACAGGGTTGGCGAGTCAGAGGGATAGGGAGGAGGCGGAGATGAGCGGGTTTGATGATTTTTTAACAAAGCCGGTTAGTTTCAAGTTGATTGGGCGATTGTTGGAGAAGTTGAGTCGGGGTGATGAGGGAGTGGGGTTGGATGAGGAGGATGCGTGAGGAGTGATGATGGGTTAGGAGAGGAGACGTACCTGGCGTAGTACGAACGGTCTGCGAGAATTAGGATGCGCGCACGGGGAATTTTTCTTTGTCTTGGTTATGAATTGGAATGGGCGATGAAGGAAAGATTTGGAGTTTGGAATTTTGGAATTTGGGTGATAAAGGCTGGCATATAATACCCCAAGCACACCTCAAGCAAAGCGATATATAATCTACAATAGTATACTACTTACTACCGACACAGCTAGCCGTACCTGCATCTACGCGAGAAACCTAGGAACTTCATTGTCCAGACTACCGAATCTTTCCAGAAACGCAGAAACGCAGCTGTCACCCACCCTCCCTTGCACCACACGAAGGTGGATTTGCGTCACCCTAATTATGTTTATTACTTGTCAAGTTTAATGGCTTAATCTTGCTTTATTGTTTGGGCTACACCTTCATGAGCATGTTTTTAATTAGTTACAGGCCCATTAGGTTAGTTAAGAAAGTTAAGTATAGAACTTTAACTGAGTATAAAGTAGTAAAACATTGCCCCTATAGTAGCAATTCCCCGGTGCCACAGCTCCTTCCTAGCCTCTATCATCTCAGGTGAAACCCAGCATAGACCCTATGTATGTTACGAATTGAATCACGTATAGGCAAATACTCACATGCTCTTTAGTGCTAAGACAGAGGCATGTTAGGCTAAACAGGACATGTAGAACTAACTATATAGTAGGAAAACGCGGACCTTTAAGAGGAAGGTTAGCGTTTAGTCTTCGTATCAATAGACTAGGGCATCTACGTATATATTTCTATCCTGTGACTTCCTACTGTCCTACTCGCCATGAAGTAAGTCTTTTTACACCCCCGAGTCTCGCAAGACAACCGAGACACCCCATCGCAAACGCCCAAGACACACCACACCACACCACACTCACTCACCCCGTAACCCCCCCGCTCCCCACGCCACAAGTGAGACAAAAACGAATCCCATCACCGCACCCGTCTATTCCATCCCACAACCCCAGCTCTGAAACACAGACACACGACTTACTTCCTTCCCCGTCGTGCACCGCGCTCGAGACATCATGGGCGGCACCGGCAACGGCACAGCGGCACAGCGGCAACGGACCATGCGGATGGATCGTGGTGTGGTGTCTTAATGATTGATGCAGTACCCCGCTGTTTCGGGTAGCCT
>JPJW01002278.1:0-18120 GCA_000750755.1 Pseudogymnoascus sp. VKM F-4513 (FW-928)
GGGGGGGATTTTTTTTTACAGAGATTTGAGAGATTCACGATTTGGAATATTTGGATATTTAATTTTTGGAAGAAGGCACTGCGCGCACGTATGAGGGGAATGGGAAGCATGTTTTTGTGATATGCATATCTAGCATGTGTTTTTCTCATGTCTAGCTAAGCACCACGCGGGGATATCGATTTGCACACCAGTTACGGCAAACACATGATGCCCCGAACCTCCCGCTCCACGCCCAGAAAGATTTTCCCCTTAGTACACCAGCGCGACGCGACAACAGACAACAAGAGCGACAGGCTTACGACTGCTGCACGAGATCCTTCTTGAGGGTACCGAGGAAGGCACGCTTCTCGGCAGGGGTCTGGTAAGCACCGTGGCCGAACTTGGAGGAGGTATCGATCCACTTGAGGTCGACCTTCTCGAGGGCCTTGCGCGAGGTGTGAGTCCACATGGACTTGCGGAGGGTCATGACACGCTTCTTGACACCGGGAACGGAGCCCTTGACCATGACGAAGTCGTTCTTGACCTCACCGTAGCGGACGAAACCACCCATACTGTGATTGTGTTAGTTGTGTTGCATTACATATAAAAAGATACGCCAGTGGAACTTACGGGGTGATGGTCTTCTTGGAGACATCGAACTCAGTCGAGGCGTTACCCTCGTCAGCGCCGGAACCAACACGGTAAACCTTGTGGTTGCACGAGGTACGGTGATGGTATCCGTCCTGACCGGCACGGGCAACAGTCCATTGGACGTGCGATGGATGCCAGGCACCGATACAGGCAACCTTACGGAGACCCTTGTGTGTCTTTCTCGGAAGCTTCTTGGTTCCCCAACGGCTGGTAACACCGGAGAAACCCTTACCCTTGGTGACGGCGATAACGTCAATCATCTCATCCTGCTCGAAGATGGAGGCGACCTCAACTGGCTTCTCGAAGAGACCAGATGCGAAGTCGACCTTCTCGGCGACAGAGCCACCGTTGACCTGGACCTCCATGAGGTGGGCCTTCTTTTGCTTGAGAGGGGTCTTGCGGATCTGGGTGTGGGCGAGGACACGGACGACGGTGCAGTACTTCTTGATGCGCTCCATCTCGCGGGTGATGGAGGAGCCGCTGGACTCGGAGTGCTTCTTGGCGTACTTGGTGAAGGCCTTCTTCTTGGACTTGTACCAGTTCTTGTAGAAGCGGCGCTTCAGGTCGTCGGACAGATGCTCGGCCCAGACGGTGGTGAGGGATCGGAGACCACGGGGAGTCTCAATGTAGCCAACAAGACCAACAACGATCATCTATAGAGATGTTAGCCATAGGCACAAAGCCAAGCGGGCTGCGTTGCTCGTACTGGTGGTGTCTCAATGACAGTGACAGCCTCAACAACCTCCTTCTTGTGCGACTTTGCGCCGGGACGGTCGAGGTCGCGGACGATGGTAGTCATACCAGCCTTGTAGCCCATAGTGGCAGTAAGGTGGACTGGCTTCTTTGCGTCATCCTTGGGGAACCTGGACAGAGCCGCAAAAGTCAGTTCAGATCCTTCAGAAGACTTGAACCCGGTTTCTTTTGACGACCCAAAAGGCGGCCGAGATGTTATCTAGGACAGGGAGAACTCACGACTTGACCTTTCCGCGGTGACGGGCGGCCCTCTTGCGAGGAAGGTATGCCAGAGAACCGTGGCGGGGCGCTGTATATTTTGTCAGGAAACTGCTTCTTGAAGGTCAAGAGGCACGAGATGCAATCCTATCGTCGTCGCGGCTGCGCTTTCCAGGTCGAAAGAGTCCGCGATTCCGATGGAAGGCCTCTCGCAATACCAAGAAGGATTGGAATGCGTACCTTCGAACTTTCTGTGAGACATGGCGATTGTCGTTGTTGTCGATTGAAGAGCTGGAGGAAGAAGTCCAAGTGCGCCGCAATTGAAAATATTGAGTATATTGTTGTGTGTGGGCCGATAAAAGTAAGCGAAAAGTGGTTAACTAGAAATGGATTAGCGTATGTGTGGGCTCAGTCCCGCCCGAGTCTCAAGTGAGGCACGACCACTATGAACATCAACAGCACATCCAGACGGCAATTATTATAATATCTGTTAATTACCACGATCTCTTCGATCCCGTTAATATATACATTACCTGCTCTTATGAGACTTTTGCCGACATAGTAGCTCTCTTCATTAAGACTAATACAAGTATCGGTTTTCGATCGTAAGATTTGCTATACCAAAATCTATCAAGTCTGTCTCGTCTATTGTCTTTCATGTGTCCGCTTTGCTATTGCTCCATTTTCAAAAGTATCATTCAAAAACAAAACTCCCGTGAGAAAAGATCAAACTTGCAATCACTATTGCTTCGCGTCGACATTCTCAAACCTCTCCTCCGTCGTCACAAACCCAATGCTATCATCCTCATCCCTCGCTGCATACTCTTCTGCAGCCAAACCAGCTTTCTTCCCTCCCCTCACCCCCCAAATCCAAGCGCCATCTTTATCTAACATCCACCCCTCCCCCTTTGGTACCAGCCCACTTTTCCCCTTCACTGAGCTCAACTGCACAAGCTCTATATCACCGTCGGCATCTTCCCCTCTCGTCCTCTTCCTCCCTATCTTCCTAAACGCCCTTGGCAGCGCAGCCGGCATCTTTATCTCCTGAACCTTAAATTTCACCACCTTCAGATCAATCACTTTCTTCTGCTCCTCTATCGGAGGCAACATCCTGATGTCCGATGTCTGACCACGCATCACAAACAGTGCCGCTGAGACAGACGTACTCGCTGCCAAGCACGAGACGAGACCCATATTAGCCTCTAGACACGGAAACTCGGCTCGCAGCAACGCCTTGCGATTGAGGCGACGGTTGATGCCGGCGCAGGTGAAAGCGAAGAAGATGCACATGCCAAAGACGGCAAGGCAGCCGATGCCGAAGGCCCATGATGGGTATTTGTAAGGCGGGGCGGGCTCGGGCTTGATATTGGGAACTTCACCGGTGGTGTCGTCGGGGGTGTCGCGGGCGAGGAGTTGGGCGGCCAGGAGGTAGGGGAGTGAGTGAAGCTTTATGGGAGGCATTGAGATAGGTTGGATATGGAGATTGGATGTATTGTTTTTGCTTGGATACTTTGCTCGGCTGCCGGTGATCTCGAGAGATCACGGCACAAGCCTTATAAGGTTTGCCAGATGAGGAAATGTTATAAATCGTGTATGTGGGATTTGTATGTGTGAGGATGGTTTTTGACGAGATTGTTACTGAGCTTGTTGTGTAGACAAAAGAAGAGAAGGTGGGCATGGTGCGAGACATAAATGGAAAAATAATTTCCAAATGAACTAGGTGTTGGTGTGCTCTAAGCGTTGGTCTAATTATCGTATGATAATATTTAGCTTCATTGGCGCACCCCATGGGGAGCTAACAAGTTACCCCAGCCCAAATCAGCGCAGTCATACTATCAGAACGTGGGGTAACTTTTTATTCGCTCAAATTCTCAAATTCATGATATCGCTCATGAGCAGCCATGGCAAAAGCTGGCATAATTGCGTTGCACACAGCGCACTTGCCCGAATCTGATTCTTCGTCAAAGTAGAGAGACTCGTCGTCGACAGCATCCTGCGTCATTGGTATCACATCTTCAGAGCCAGTAGCTCCCTTCATGATAGCGTCATTGCCAGCACTTGGCTCGGCTCTAATGGGAGCGTGTGACCTACCAACACCGTTAGCTCCGTGCTGTTCAACAACCCAATCGGGCGGCACGTCTTTGTCTTCCACTTTCCATTCCTTTAGGACTTCTTCTTGGTGCTTAAACATGCGACTAATATCTCGTCCTCGGCCCTTAACGGTCTCGCTAGCCGTCTCCACCATGTTTGCGACGCAAATGTTGATGAGGTTTAAGCTCCAGCCTTTACCGTCGTGGAGACGATGAAACAGAGGAATTAGGGTTTCCAAAACAAGCTTCTCGACTAACGCATCCACACCTTCCCGCAAATTGAAAACAAAGTTTGGAAGAGGGCAAGAGCGGGAAATCCTGTTGAAACCTCTCTGGCGACTCCCGTCTGGATTCCGCGGGAGTTGGGGCCGGGTTGAGAGTCGTATTGTTTTCGGGTGCGCCAGCCATCGGTTTTTTCCAGGGTTGTCTTCGTCGGGTTCCAGAAGGTCAGTGTGCATCCTGTTGATGAGGCTAGTAGCGAGGACCCGTAGCTCCTTCCGTACCTCGGGGAGGGTACTGATACCTCTATAGCTATCTTCAATAGATATCTGGGTCGGAACTCGCTTGAGTGTCTGAACTTCTGAATCATCGATTCCGTTTATTAGTGCCCATGCCTTTCCGCCTATCCCACGTTCAGCCCCTACCCCTCCGAGTAGCTCATCAAGAAGCTCTGGCCCCATACCCGGAAAGAGACGAACGTCACGAACCGCAACAAACTCCCTCGGTGCATGAAAGTCGATCTCAACTTCCGAGTCGACTTTCCGTTCAAGAATATGGTCTCTTATTTTCTGTGACATCTTGAATCCAATCCCAGGGATCTTTCCGATATCGTGGGTGTCCAAAAATGCTATAACGGTGCTTGTTCGTTCTGCGGGGTCCTCAGGAGAGATACTTTCGTACGGAGGCATCAATGTTGTCTGTGCCTTGGGCTTATGCAAGTTGCCAGCCAGCTTAGCCAGCAATTTTGAGGTTGAAACCCCAACAGTAGAAGTATACCCCTTGTCCTCCTCGAGCCGATGACGAAGGTGTTGTGCCAGATGTGAACCGACTCTCAGCCGTATGAGGAGCTCTTGGTCCTTCCCGGCGATTTCAGCCGCTGCATCGCCAAGATCCGGATATTCATGGCCAGCAGTTCGAGACGCATCGAAGGAAAACCCAGCCGTCGGATCATCGCGGGACAGGTTGAAGAATGCATGGCTGAGATCGTTCGGGTTTAGCAGTGACTGGTTGTATGCTACAATGTCTGTGACGTCGAGAAAGACCTCATCGAAGCCAAGCTTCTCAACCTTGTTGTTCCAGGTGAAGGACTCCAAGAACTTGTAGAGCATCTTCGACGCATCCCGGAAGCGGTCCAACTGCTCGCCCAGCACAACCACCATGTCCGGGCATTTTTTCTTAGCCTCCGAAACGAGCTGGAGTTTGTGCAGTCCCCGTCGACGCGCTTCGTAGTTGCAGGTTACGATAATCTGTTTCTGCTGAACACCGAGCGGGACACTTTTTAGGGCAGGATTCTCAACCTCGAATACGGACGCGTAGAAGCAGTCATAGTCCTAGAAATCGGTTAGTTTCAACATATGTCAACCTGCTTGGTGAAAAGGCCCTTACGAAGTGGATAATGATCCTGTCATCGTTTCTCTTCAGCGATGACTTCGCCGTTGTGGTCATGGCATCTCATTGCAAGTGATACATGTATTACTCTGTCCGGGTGATAATAGACTAGGCTGCTCGGAATACAGCACTACTCGAGCGCAGTATCGGCGATTTATCTTTCATTCTTTCAACAAGATTCAGGTCACAGGATACGCGACGGATTCACGTGAGTCCGCGTTAATGACCTTGGACCCTTATCTTATCAGGTTCTATCAGCGCTACAATACCGTCACGAGGTACTAGGATTTGTCAGGAAGGTGCGGAACGGACGGGTAATATGTCTTGTGTATATCAGTAGACTAATAAAGCTAAGAGGAGAAATAGTGTATATACTGTACTGTGTACATAGGAGAGAAAGTTGTCGCATTCCCCTCAAATTCATCTCCCCAGGACGTCGTGGGAATTTTCGCCCTTGGAGATATCTATCGTTATCGTCGCCACCGTCTCGCCAGGATTACCAGGTCCCACAGGATAAACTCGAGTGCCGGAGGGCCCATTGTTCTATAACAGTTCTTTAATATGCATGGGTGTGAGTTTGCCATTCGTGTGCTCTCGCACGCCATCTCCCCCCTGCTGTTGCTCACATCTCACAAATTCCCCATGAAACCCCATGAAACAACCCTGGATAAGACACAATTCTGACATGCATTGCTTGCATATTTAGTCCTGGGACAGGCCAATCCCGGCCGATCCAGCAATACACGATGGCGCTTCGCGCTTCTATCCTTGCTGGCGCTCTTGCCGCCGCCGAGCGTTGAAGCCAGCATCGTCCTGTCCCGAGACGGTACAAGAGGGGCTGTGGCGAGTGAGAGCTCGATATGTAGCAATATTGGAATAGATCTCATAAGGCGCGGCGTGAGTTATCATCCCGATTTCAGCGTCTAGAGCCGTACTAATTATCCTCAAGGGCAACGCTGCAGACGCCGCAGTTGGCACGACATTATGTGTTGGTGTTATTGGGATGTATCACAGCGGCATCGGCGGCGGCGGTTTTATGCTCGTGCGCAGCGAGACGGGCGAGTATGAAGACGTTGATTTCCGGGAGACGGCGCCGAGCGCTGCGTATGAGGATATGTATGCCAACTACACTATTGGCAGCATAGTTGGTGGGGATGCAAGCGGGGTTCCAGGGGAACTGAGGGGTTTCGAATATTTACATAAGAAGTATGGGGTAAGTAATGTCTCATCGTAACTGGACAGGTGGAATAAAGCTGACGTTCTACAGAAACTACCATGGGCTATGGTTGTAATGCCGGCAGCGAAAGTTGCAGAGAGAGGGTTTACAGGTACGTGATAGTGGAGACTGCGAACGCAAACCATTACGGTCATAGCATGGTTTTGGCTCCAGGATGAGGGCTAGGAAAAGACGTACTAATTTTTTAATAGTGACCGAAGATCTCTATGGATTTATGATTGGTAGGGAAAAGTTAGGGCAATATTTTCTCACAGAAGATCCAAGCTGGGCAATGGATTTTGCCCCGAATGGCAGACTCCTAAAACCAGGCGAAATAATGACACGGAAACGGCTCGGAAAGACCCTACGAACGATTGCGAAGCAAGGAGCAAGTGCTTTCTACGAAGGACCTATTGCAGACGCCACTATCCGGGCTCTCCAACTCGCAAACGGCTCTATGACCCTAGACGATATGTCAAAATATGAGATAATAACACGCAAACCTGTCAGCATAGACTATAGAGGGTATAAGATGTTTTCGACCGGCGCCCCAAGCAGTGGAGCAGTGGCGTTAAATACCTTCAAGATCATTGAGGGCTATAACATGAGCGACCCCGATAATTTGAAACTCAACACACACCGACTAGACGAAGCTATCAAGTTCTCATACGGAAATCGCAACGAACTTGGCGACCCAGACTTTGTTGAAGGCATTGCCGATTTTCAATCCCAAATGCTGGACACGGCAAATGCAAGCGCGACTCGGAACAAGATATCGGACGACCACACCCTGGATCCAACTGCCTACAACCCGAAGCGCCTCTCCCACCCCGACAGCCACGGAACCTCACACGTCGTAACGTCCGACGCCTCGGGCCTGTCCATTACGCTCACCACGACCGTAAACCTATCCTTCGGCAGCCGGCTCTGCGTCCCCGAAACCGGTATCATCATGAACAACGAAATGAACGATTTCTCCATCCCCGGTGTCTCTAATGAATTCGGCTTCGTCCCCTCCCCAAACAACTACATCCGCCCCGGCAAACGCCCCCTATCCTCCATCACCCCCGTTATCGTCGAGAAAGCCGATGGGTCCCTTTATGTCATCACCGGTGCCGCGGGAGGTTCGCGCATTATCACCGCTACCATCCAGGCGCTCTGGCACGTCCTCGATCATGGAATGACGATGCCAGAGGCGCTAGCGCAGCCAAGGTTGGACGATCAGCTGCTGCCGGCGCAGGTGCGTTTTGAGTTAGGGTATGATAATGCCACTACGGCGTATATGCGTGCGAAGGGGCACAATGTTACATGGACGAGCGAGTTGCTCAGTAAGACGCAGGGGATTAGGAGGCTGGAGAATGGGACGTTTGAGGCCGCAGCGGAGCCGAGGCAGAAGAACAGTGGGGGGTACACTGTGTAGGGGGAGCTTGGATACCCATGATTTATACGAACTACTCTGAAGACTTTAGATAACGATGAAAAGATATTAGAAATATATGTTTATATCTACCAAGGCGCTAGGAGCGGCGGGACGAAACTCGGACCAGAAAGGGTCTTAGGGAAGACCACAGCACTACATCACACTTGTTTAATTGTATGAGTTTGGATTCCTAAACTCGCGCTGTATCTTATATATATCTTCCTGCCCTTGTGATCTTGAAATGCAGACGAGTAGGGAGAGGATAGCGAGGAGGCCTTTGGTATGTTATACTGTGGTAATTGCTCAACAATCACTTTGGAGGGGTAAATAATAACACATTTTTAAGATATGAAGAACTATGAGACACAAATGATAGTATGCAGCAACTTATTACCAAAATGCCGCCCCCTCCCCGCTCTCCTCAATGCCTATGACCACGCCCACGCCGCGTTTGGCCCCTTAACCACAACCTTTATCAACCAGTGCAGCGCTGCCTCCGGCGAATCCTGCGCCACGCGGTGTCCAGCATTGGAAAACGTGTAGTAACTGAGCCCTCTCTCCTCTCGCCCCTTAGCATCACTAAAGCTATCGGTAGTCGGCGGGCGTGAGAAACCTTGAGATCCACCCCAGGTCATGTTCTGTAGCACTAGATCTTGGCCCGTGTGTGGGATCACAAAGTCCAGGAGGCCGCTGAAGATATGAACCTTGATGCCTTGGGATATGATAGTGGGGATGATGGTGTAGGCAGGCGGTTGGGGGTGGTTGATGAACCTGTCTGCGCCAACGAGGGTGCTAGTAAGGCCATAGTTGCATGCCGAAAATGCGAGGCGCGGGGCGTGGATGGCGGCCTGGACGTCGGCGCGGTTGAGGTAGGCGATATAGGCGTCGTCATAGTAGAGGCCTGTGTTGCCGTGCTCGTTGACGTTGTAGGCTTGGAAATCGCGGCCCAAGGACGGGGCGAGAAAATACATATATATCGCGTCGTAAGGGTCGCAGACGCCGAAGCAGGTGTCACCGGTGTGGTTGATGAGATAGGCAAGGCGCTCAGGTGTGTTGGCACCGCCGTCGTCAAAGCCGCAATTGACGGGGTTGTAGTATGGTGGTAAGGGGGGGTCGCGCCTGAAGTTTACGCCAGAGGGGTTACCTGGGATCATAATGGGGCCGGTGGGAGGGTATTTGATTTGGTCCCGGACGGCGGGGAAACCGCAGTCTCTGTCACCCTTGTTTAAGGCGTTCCATATGTCAAGAGGCCTGTTTATGTTAGCGTGGTAGCCGTGGATGTGGGAGGGATGAAGGGGCTTACATGGAGGTTCCATAGTTATTTCGGTGCTGCTCGAGATATCCGACTCCGGCTACGTTGCCCATTGCTGCCCAATTTCCCCATAGCGCATCTCCCAGACTGAGAGAGGAAATTTTGACCTTCAAGGTCTTCTCCTGCGCCTGGATCTCCTTGGCGATATAAGGAAGAAATACGCCAGAGTAGCTCTCGCCCATCAGATGGATCTTCTTCTTCCGCATCTCCGG
Source organism: Pseudogymnoascus sp. VKM F-4513 (FW-928) (assembly GCA_000750755.1). Lineage (NCBI taxonomy): Eukaryota > Fungi > Ascomycota > Leotiomycetes > Thelebolales > Thelebolaceae > Pseudogymnoascus > Pseudogymnoascus sp. VKM F-4513 (FW-928). Next base: position 9,440 of record JPJW01002278.1, read on the forward strand.
GAACGTGTTGAAGAAAGAGTCAAGCCATTTCACAACAGCAGCAGTATTGTGGTTATTATCCGTGTTGTCCGAGTCACCAGTGCTGAATCCTGTTCCAATGGGCTGGTCGACGTACACGATATTCGCGCCTCGGGTCCACGAATAGGGGTTGCGTTGCGGCTTTGTTGCCGTCCTGGGGAACGTGATCGGACCATGGATTTTGAAGAGTCCAAGTAGAGAACTGCAAGCTGGGCCGCCATTGAACCATATAATGAGGTCGTTTTTGCCCTGCTGCGTCTCTGCCTCCCACAGCCAGAAGAAGAGTGAGTCGCTGCCAAAACCGGGGCCAACCTTCAGACTGCCAGCCCATGATTTAGGGATTTCGAAGTTGACTTGAGGTAACGATTTCACTAGATATTCTGTAGGACAGCGGCTGATTATTTATTTTTCTTATTCTAGAAATTAATGGGTGTCACTTACGGTCAGCTGCATTGCCGGCGTTCCTGTCAGGCGGTAGCCCAGCCGCTCCCACGGCAAGTAGCGCGATAGACGCAAGAGTAACCAACAACTTCATGACGAGCGTACCGGAGGATACAGGGCCAAGAATTTTCCAGCGAATGGATTTGGAGAAGGAGAATCAATCGTTCTAATGAGGGACATGGCAACGTTTTTAAGTCCTTCTAGAAGAAATTTGAGCCCCTTTGGAAGTTCTGAGGTCTGACCTGGTGTGGTCCCGTGGAACTTCTCGAAGCACGAACGGGCCGTGAAGAACAATCGTAAGAACGAATGTCTTGGCTGGATAACAATCGTAAGAAAACGGACAATACTAAGGGAGGGGCCGCTACCGACCAACTTAAATGAAAGTGGCCTGCGAGGATTGTGAGAGGCCGCAGCTCGCGAAGCAAGGGAGTGGAACTCCTGAAAGGGTAATGTACCGCCCTGGCTTCTTATTCGTATAATTTTGTGCTGTGCTTGCACCACGACAGAACCACAGCGACACAATATCGGTTCTTGCATATTATTAACTCTTAGATAGGAAGCTCCGCCTGAGATCCAACACAGCTAATACTCATTTGTACATGATGCTCAAGGAAGCCCTACGAAACTAATCAGACACAGAACTACTCCGTGACATGGACAAATCATAGCTGAGTTTCGATTTTCATAATTGTGATATCGATTCCTATAATTAGTTGCCCCATTAGAGAGCAAAGGGCGGTCAAATAAGCTCAGCAAGAGTAAAAACAAATGGGTATAGTATGCAGCAAAAACAAGTCAACCTCTTCCTGAAGGCTGCCAGCTGACAAACGCCAGCTTTGATATTATGCACCTCTGCGGAGAATAATCCCCTCCCCAGCACCTGGATAGTGTAATGATCAAAATTCCCCACCACCATGATGTGTCATGGCCAAATATAATCCCCTCGTGGTGTAGCAATCCACTCTGAGGATGGTGTGCAACCGTCTCAGCCCTTCAATGAAGACGACCTCCCAAATAGATTCTCAATCCCCCACCCAGGAGCGTTGCTCAGTCGTATCTACCATAACCCCCATACCCCTCATGTTCAAACCATGGTTGCTGATAGCTGCTATGATCCCGCACGCCACTCAACCCAAACTCCGAAGCGACGTTGATATAACCCTCGTGGTTCTTGGTGCGTCCATGTTGGCTAATGTTTTTGGGGACGTCCTTGTCCTCTATCCAGAGGGTACGACAATATACGCATTTAACCGGGCCAGGTTTACTCTTAGCCCACTGGTCAAAGCAAGTTTTGTGGATATTGTTCCCGCATGCGGCCTTGCACCACAGAATCTCTTCGTTGGGCTTGAATTCCATGACGCACACGGGGCAGTCATCCTCAATCGGCTTTCGCTTTCCAGGATGTGATGTGTCTTCTGAACCATTGGATGACTGGGGGGTAACAGGGGCGCGTTCGAATATCTCCTTGAGTTCTGTAGAAAGCAAAGCCTGTTGGTATTGGAGATGCTCTGGAGCTTTCAGGACTTTGACGAGAACCTATGAACACATTAGCCTCCGGCCACCTTCTGGGTGAGCTTTGCGGATCTACTCACATAGATGATGTGTTTGCACTGATTTCCCCTGATCCTCGCATCCATGCATGTACATTTTGGCTTCTTATCAATCGTAACTTCATATATATTCCCTGTCGTGCCTGCCATGTCAAACTTCTCTACCTCATGCGTTCCATCGCCATTCAGTTTCCTTTCACGGTCAATGAGAAACATCGGTTGGGATATAGCACGATCCAATCGTTCCTGGAACTTATATGGTGCCCTAACCCGAAATTCATGTAGTCGCTTTTCAGCTCGGTTATCCTCCCCATCTTTCGGCTCGCCGGCGTCCTTTGGCTTTGATTTCCGCTTCCGTGATCTAGCCGTAGGTGCTTTGGCTTTAGGTTGTGACACGGATGAGTTGGTTTGAGTGGCAGAATTCCCATCATCAGAGTCATCAGAGATATTGATGACTAGCCGTTCACTCATACCCCCTCGCTTCCGCTTTTTGGGTCTGATGCCCTGGGGGACTAAAGAGGTCGAAACGGGGCCATCGTCAATTGGAATCGCATTGTATACTGTACTGCCGAGCGTACTGGCAGTTGGGAATACTCTCGGACTTCCTGCTGCGGCGCCTGTGGCGCTTGCCTCCGTGGGGGATTTGGACACGGTAGCCCCGGGCATGCAGGACGCCAAAAAATCCCTCATACCTCCTGCTGAAGCATCTATACCGCTTGCTTGCATGGAGGATTCAGTGCTCTGAGCTGACTCTGAGTTGGTAGTGTAAGACATCCTCCGGGTGGTGGCAGCTGTACGTGCCCGTAGAATCAGGATAAAACAGGGTTGCGTTGGTGTTCTTCACCGCCAGCTCTCGTGAAGATCACACAAGTGCTGGGCATTGAACGAGCTAACTCTGATTCTAATGTGAAGTGATGTTATTTGGAATGCTACAGTAAAATATTGTTGCTGGGTGCTGTGATTTGATAATGTCGTCACTAATTGGGAAGTCGCGAAGTAAACGCCTAATCACGTGAATTTGGAAATTTGGAAGTCCATTCTGGGTTAGCTAGGGGTACGACAAGGGGCTCGCTCCTTGGACGTGACTGCCCAGAAACCCCCTTGCTTCCAGATGTGCTGATGGATCGGGTGAGAATTGCAAGGGCATCACGGGAAGGCAGGGTGTTCTTAACCATGAGTTGAAATCCATCAATCAAACATAACCACATATCCCTCTGCTGATGCCAAAGAAAGTGTTGAGTTGCGTTCCACCAACAAGCACAGAGCACAGAATCCCATGATGATATGGATAGACTGGTGCCAGCTGGTCAGCATCTGGGACCCAGCACGATGAGGAAAAGCACAGTAAATTTCACAGCCATACCGCGGGTGGTTTCGACACGCAGATCAATCACATATGCACATCACAGTGCATACTCGAGTCAGCAACCAAGGCGCTCGGGCCCGTGGCTTATCAACCTCTTGTTACTCTAAATGTAATGGTACGCCGTGGAGCCGGCATCCTGCTTTTCTTTAATGCGGCCCGCCTCATTTACCCCCAACGGGGCAAAAAGGAGCGGCGACCTGGCGAGTCGTGCCGTCTATCCATGCAAGCCCGAGCAAAGGACTCGGTGCAGGTGTTGCCCTGTGCAAGGCAGCGGTGTGCAAAATTGTTTGCTTTCTCGAGGAAACGTGACGAGACGGACGGTTGCAGTTGGAATGCGAGAGATGGTGATAAAGCTGACAAACGTGACCAGTCGTTTGCATTGGTACCGTGTATCTCCTCATAGAGATTTTCACGGGATGTCTATTACAGGCAAAAACGGAGGTACTATGCTATAGCTTATCTCTCTCCTTGCTTGAGGCCTGGACAAGCCCGTGCGGTAGTCACGTTTGGTATGGTATTATCAGGTCTCGGATCGCTAGGCTCTGTCCCACAATAGTAAGTTGAAGACACGGGAGCGAAGGTTACTGGGATCCAGGAGACGTCAGTTTGGTACGCGGTAGGTGTGGTGGCTAATCCCCGAGGCAAACAGTTTTCACCGTCATGATAGATTCTTGTTCCCTGTCAAAATTTCTTGTGGGATTGTTTTGGTATTGCTTGTGAAGGGCTGAATGCGTCTTGTTGCCTGGATTTTAGATGGGAATTGGACACAGTACTACTCTATACTCGCATTGACTTCGGTCGTTATTGCGGACTTACTGTTGTTCTACCCTTTCTTTTAATTTATTTTCCCTTTCACTTTCCCCTTCCGAAGAGCTTTCGATTGCATGGGTTATTTGTTGGCTCATTCTGCCAGTCCATATACATATATGCATGGGCATCTGTTTATGGCTCTTCCAAAGAATCCCTTTGGAGGGTCTGTCATACTAGGGGTTCTGTTTCAGCCCAGTTTCTGCATGCACCCGCCCAAGGAAAAATGACCAGAAGTTGTGTTGCCCCCCTAGTCGGGTCTAAGGGCTAAGAAATGCGAATACTAAAACTCTGGTATGGGCATATACTACATCTTATTCTGCATCACCCAGTTTAGAGAAACAATACTCGAAATAGCGGAGCATCTGAACGTCCAGAGTTCCGGGGTTTGCGCAACATTTGGGGATCGGAGGGAGTTGATCCACACGTATTGGAAGGATACAATGGAAACACCAGATGGGAAGAGCCAGGAGCAGGGTAGTGATATGGTGACCGATCATACCAGCTCGGACCAAAAAAAAGATACGGTGGGCATCAAGTCGTCTTCGCAGAATCCAGAATCGCCGCATGAAAACCGGAAGCCACGAACTATTATATGGGAGTCACTTTATGGAGTTAGTCGATACAGACTAAAGAACCCGCGAACAATTGCTAGTAGTGGCACACACGAAGCGAAGGAAACATACAAGACGACATTGGCCAAGGCGGATGCTTATCAAAACGACGCTTCGGACAAGAACACAAGGTCGGCACAGAGTTCAATAAACGACAAAACATCGCCTAGCACCACTATTATATCAGAACCGCAAGGAAAGATGGCAGCAAGTGGATCTGGAGATACCCCAGTGGGGCCTCCAGTGACCAAGGAATTACTTGCTGAGTTGGAAATCGCAATGGTTATCGGCAACCCGAAATTCCGGCATGATTTCAACTTTGGCTGCAACATGCTATATGCCCCAAAAGATGATAAGGGGAAATCAGATGAATTCTGGCACACCCTCCGGCTCCACATATCAGAACTTTATTCAGACCGTGAGACATTCCTTGCGAAGCATCCTGGTAACACCTGGACATTACCAGTATTGTTGAAAGAAATTGGCGAAATACTTGCTGCATTACTTCCGCAAAGAGATAGATCGGTAATCAAGGAGACCCTGGACGTTGACTTGCTTGTGCAACAATTGGCAAAGGGCCAATTGAACCTGGAGCAGCTTGCGGACTTCTTCTCTGAGACGATGCGGAAACATTGTTCAGCTGACCGTGATTGTGCCGTCTTTGAGATGGCAAAACAATTAACGGACGGGTTCCATAGAGGCGATGCCAAGGATACAGTAGATGGTCTGGTAAACCTCCTCACAACCATCGAAGTAATGAGACTGGTACGTACGTAACACAGTAACCTATGGGTGTATCTAACGAGGTCCAGGATGTCACCAACCACCAAATTAACCACACAACTCGCATCCAAGACTTTGTTCGCTTCCAGCAGGCAGAATTTCTGAAGATAATTTCAACGGGAGATATTGATATTTATGGGTCCTATGCCTGGTTTGATACCCATCGAACCTCAGATGAGATCCCACTCTCTCGTGGAGGAGGTATCTGGAAATTCTTCCGTGCATTTGTAGATCTGCTTCGCCATTCCAACGAAGAGCCGACACCTGATACGCTGGAGTTGGATAATGAGCGAATTTCGTGTCTACGCGTGGAATTGCTCAATTCGGTCAACATAAGTATTTGTATGACTCTGTTCACAAACACCGAGAAGAAGATTATCGCGAGGGACACACCTGTCATCAAAGAGCACAGCAACGCATCTCGTCAGTTGCACTCTGTCCCAGTTACAATCGAGCGCGTTCGCAGGTTGGACCGCGTGAGATCCGCTTTATCTGCGATAGTGGCTGATTACTCGGATTTTGACATGGGCCCTTTATCTTTTTCGGCGTCATCGCGCAAGAAATTTGATCCATGGAAAGTTGCCACACCCGCCCTAGCGCTTGAGATACTACGAAGCGCCAATGCGCCTCTTTCTGACCCATCATCTGAGAAGTGTCTCGCCGTAACTCTATCGAACTCTTCGCACTTGGATTTCCGATGGCACGAACAGGCTGTATTTAAACGGCTGGGGGAACTTGTTCAGAAATATGTGGACGCATGGCTATCGCTCGACAGCTTGGCTTTATACCAAGTGGCTCCAGTATGTCCTAATGGATGTAAGACACATGCCAAGCGGAAGGTGACCGACAACTTGGACGAAATTGCGAGGCTCATAGCTTACATGGGGATTCTACACTGGAATGTTTGGGGTAAACTCGTGTACTTGGTTAATCCTAACGAGCATCCCATCCACTCTAGAGAGGCAAATCAGGACACTGGGGAAATGGCCAACGAAAATTAGCCTGTCGACGATCAGGATGGATATTCTAGGAGCACCCATGGCCGGCTGACTGTGGCAAATACCATATGAAACCAGGAGGACTGCCACCATGCCCGACTGCTGCGAAGAACCTTTCAAACAACACAGAAAATTCCGGTGTGTACTCACTGGACAGATGGTTTGGTTGACAAGATCCCAATGTAAGAGTACAAAGCCATGCGTATCCCTTCGGTGTCGAGGGCCTATCAACGGAGTTTAACAAATAAAGCCGGTTGAACTGTCGAATGCCTTGGAATGGAGCATTTTTATTGCCGCTGTATGGCATGGCCAATATTTTTGTACGGCGTGCACAGGAGTGTCTCATACGCTGGATTTTGCGGTTAGAGATCTGATAACTGATACCCAGGCGTTGTATGTATTTATAGTGCGCGGTAGTGTGGCCTTTCATGGTTAAATATTCTACCGACGGATAATGTCAGATGGCAATAAGCTGTCATCTCTACTTGGGCGTGGTAATTCCGCAGAATAGGTTGATTTTGGAAGATCAGAAACTGTCGAAACTCGTGAGTACAATAGTAGCTCTTTAAGGAGTATAAAAAGTCGGGGATAATGGAATAAATATTTATGCTTTATTTTATTATAGCCAGGTACAATAATACATTGCCTTTGCTATATTTAATCTACACCCTACAGGTTATTATCTATTGAAGAGACTTAATTTTCAAGTTGTACGCCGTAATTTTACGTATTTGATTTCCCCTATTTCCCCTGACCAGGCTCCTGACTGATGTGGTCGCCGCCGTCCGTGCCGCTCTCAACCGACGCCACCCTATCACAGCTCATTGTGATATCCGCATTCGACAACGTCAATAGTTACCCCGAAAGGCTGAACCTCAGCCTCTGAACCGGCCAACAACTCCGACAACACCACAAATCCTCGTCGACAACGCTGCGATAGAAATGCGAGGCCAGAGCTAGCTAAAAGACCCGCTCGACGAGTTACCCAGAATGCAGCGCAACGGCGCCAACGGCGAGAACAATGGCCTACTGGGTAGTGACTGGGAGGAGTTAAACGAATATCCAAGCCGCGCGGGCTCGCACTCGCCGTCCCTGCGGAGCGACAATGATGGGAACGCGAAAGAAGATGGGGCGGGGAGCGGGACGCGCACGCCGCGGACCCCGAAGACGCCAATGAAAGTGCGCTTCGATGTCCCGCGCGACGACGAGTCGCTCGCCGAAGCTGGCTATATGAACGGACGAGAGACGAGTGAGGGTAGAGGCGGAGCTATAAGAGATTCGGACCATCTAGACGATGAGGATGACAACCGCGATGACGACGAGGGCCACGATGCGCCGCTGCTCCCCAGCGCCAGCACGCCAATTGACTCCGCGCTAGAGACCCCGGAGGACCGCCCGACATCATCGCTGCAGGCTGCGATCTCGAATATGTCGAACTCGATTATGGGCGCGGGGATAATCGGGCAGCCATACGCGCTGAAAGAGGCGGGTCTGGCTGCTGGTGTTACACTGCTGGTCGTTCTGACTGGAGTCGTAGACTGGACTATTCGGCTAATTGTCATAAACTCCAAGATGTCGGGTCGGAACACGTTTCAGGGAACGGTGGAGTTCTGCTTTGGCTGGTGGGGATTACTGGCTATTAGCTTGGCGCAGTGGGCGTTTGCATTTGGGGGCATGGTGGCGTTCGCGGTGATTGTGGGGGATAGCATTCCGCCAGTGATCGAGGCCGTTTGGCCAGGCATGAAGGATATCAGGTTCCTGGGGTGGTTGGCAGGGAGGACAGGCGCGATTGTGGTGTTTGTTGGGGGCATCAGCTGGCCTTTGAGTTTGTATAGAGATATTTCGAAGGTTAGTGCGGACCCTGAATTCATGATCCAACAAGCTACTAGTAGCTTCAAGAACCTAGCTGACTATCTTCACGTAGCTGGCAAAAGCGAGTACATTGGCGTTATTTAGTATGTTGGTAATCGTCGGGACGGTAGTAACCAAAGGATTCTCAGTACCTGCTGAGTTGCGAGGCACATTCGATTTACCTCTCTGGACTATCAATGTTGGCATCTTCCAAGCCATCGGCGTCATATCCTTTGGTATGCACCCCTTTCCC